>JARBDR010000908.1:1539334-1793643 GCA_029721355.1 Tegillarca granosa | reverse complement strand
AATAAAAATATACATCACAAAAAAATTTTCTGTCACTGTAACCATGTACACACCAAGAACAAATCTATTCACAACTTTTTAAACTTAACATGCTTATTCTATATATACTCTACAGGCCTTCTGGTTCATGAGAAGAAGTTATTTTTGGTGTTTTTACATACAAAGTCACTACAACCTTGAACTAAGGTCAAGGTCAACTCTATTTACAAACAAATAAAAAGTCACTGTAACCTTGGATCAAATCTATTATCAAACTTTGTAGAAGTCAACACACTAACTCTATATATGAAGTCTGATATCTATAGGCCTTTTATGGCTTTATGAGAAGTCATTCTTAGCACTTTTACATACAAGGTCAATGTGAACTTAAACTAAGGTCAAGGTTAGATCTATTCGCAAACTTTGAAGAGCTCAACACACTGATTAAATATATGAAGTTTGATGTCTCTAAGCCTTTTGTTTCATCACAAGACGTCATTTTAGTGATTTTCCACCTTGGTTCACATTTTCAGCCTTGAAGTTAAAAACAAGGTCAACGATTTTTGCAAACATTAAATGGCATTCCTTGTGGATCAAGCACATACACACATACATCATACAACATTAAATGGCATTCCTTGTGGATCAAGCACATACACACATACATCATACCATAACCTCAAGCTGGCTTTAGGCAGGCGAGCTTCAAAATATAACATAAAACTTTAACATTTGACACTGATATATAATTTAGAAAAACAGAGGTTAAAATCCTATGATACACAAATCACCACCACCACCATCACCATAACCAGAACTCATCATCATCATAATAATAATCATCAACATCATCAGCAGCAGAACTCATCATCATAATAATTATCATCAAAATCATAATCACCATCGTTAATAATTAACACCACCAACATCAAAATTATCATCACCATTAGCAGCTGCAAAACTTGTCATTACAATCACCACCATCATAATCATCACTATCATCAATAACACCATCAATCCTCATCATCACCATCACCAGCAGCAGAACTCAACATCAAAAACAGGCAATCAGTTCAGGAATGGTAGAGGAAAAGCAAACTGACAAACACACATACGAAAGACAGATTTTCCAGGGACAGAACATAAAATAACATGTAGCAGTTATAACATCTTGTTAGAAATATCTTGATATTTGTTGAAATTTTATCCTAACAAAGCGTAACTGAGTTTCAAAAATTGTTTTGATTACCGCTTTTAAAGTGATAAAGTTTGGTACGTCTCTTTCAGTATATGTAACATGTAAAAAAGTGTATTTTGTCAGCAACTTGGACAAAAACATTGTCTGATTTGTTTAAAACTAAATCAGTTATATTTTAAACACTTCCTTACATAAAGCACTGGAAACTATAATTAAGTCTTTTGGAAGCAACATTCTTCGCCTTCCAGTTTGAATATTTAATCGTTTTTATGTTGAGCAGACGATTCTTTTGGCCATGCTGAATATGTAAATAATAAATCAAACTTGGAACCGATTTGTAAAGCTAATTCCATTTTTGTCCTATAATAAACCAAATCAAACTCAAAAGACAAAATGTGTTTTTGAGTCAAGGTTTATTTTCTGAGTCAGCCGGTCCTAAAGAAATAAACTTATTTTTAATTTTGGTTTTTATTCTTTTTGGAATAGTGTATCATATACATGGGTAATATGCCAACTTTAAAAAATTTAACAATGATAAATAGAAAACTTTTACAATGTGACCTTTTGACCTTGACCTTCCATCATCAGCCTCTGCAACCCTATTACATATCTTCTATGGGTTAATCATATCATCTGTTTCAAGATGTAAGTGATAATTGAAAAAAAATCAACATTAAAAACTAACATTAAACAAAAGTTGAAAACTAAAACTTTAACAAATGTGACTTATTGACCGTGACCCTCCATCAACCTCTGCAGCTGAATCACTTATCCTCTACGATAACATGAAAAACATCAACATTTTGAATGATTCAATAAGCAAAGCCTAGCCAGTTACAGTTACTAATGAATATCATGCTCTCTATCTACATGTATATATGATAATTTTTTTCAAAAATATTGTTTTTAAACAAATCTTATTCCATGCTCAACTCACCTTTTTCTGTACTTAGATTGCAACCATCTTGACCATCAGAACACTGCATTTCAGTATTAGGCAACAAATTAGTAATACCTACAACAGTTATTTAGAAATTTAAATCATTATTAATTGCAAATTCTTGTTCTGAAAGAATTTATAAAAATTCTTTACTGTCGTTGACACAAGAATGTGTCATTTTTACATATGAAATTTAAAGTACAGGTAGCTTGTGCGCAGATACAAGTAGGGATATATTTCTAATTTTTTGCTTAAAAAATACCACTATATAATTTTCTATGTTATAAGTACCACTGTTATTAGAATTTTGAACAATACACATCTTTCTTTGAAATTATTCATTAAAGTGATAGATGACTTCATTAGGTTGGCATGAATTTTGAAAGAGACAAATAGTTGCAGTGACTGTCATAACAGTTTACCTGAAAATAATTTTATTGACTTCAAACATAATTTGTGATCTTTATATCACAGAATCTGTGACCTTGACTTTTGAACCCATAACCTTAAACTGTATATCATGATATTAATTCATGTATCTATAATATTTTCATGTACATGTCTTTACAAAAAGTTTAAGTATTCTAGATACAAGTATAGTAACAAATGTACTAATTTTAGCATTTACAAGATTCAACACAAAAACGCTTTATCCATTTAACTGAATTACACAAAACGAATAAAGTTTAGGCTAAAGACATCATGTGGTATTTCATTTCCATAAATGATTTAAGGTACTTTAAGGTCACTGTGTCCTAGTTTTGGTAGCCATGGGAACCTCACGGACAAATCTCATTTGCAACAGCCAAGTTTCGTCAAATTTGGTTGGGTAGTTTTACAAGAGACCATTATAATGAGAAAAGTTAACACACGAGGCACAAAGATAGATTACAACAACTTATCTGAGCCTCTGGCTTAGATAGTTAAAAATCTTACTGGACAAGACAGTTGTTCTTTTGCTAAACAATTCATCAATCCCATCTTCATCAAGACAGTCTTCTTGAACTTCTGGAAGCTGAATGCCTTTTAAAAACAAAAACATTAGTAAATAATTTACAGTCACATGATGTAAACTAGCAAGCAATATCAGAGTATCTGTGACCTCTTAATATCAATAGTCATGTCAAAGGTTTTCTCCAGGCACCAATTTTCTCCACCAATCCTGAATTGACCACCTTATATATAAAACATGCATAAGTGAAATATTCTTGATAAGATGTAAAACAACATTAAATCCTATCAGCACAGTTTTGGGGTCAAAATTAATTAGCATGGATACTTGTCAGAGGTGCTGAATATTTCTGTCAGTAAAAGTTATTGTTGACACTTTCACTGACTGACATTTGTTATTAATTGCATCAGTCTATGAACTGTTTATAACCTCATCGAAATACTTGCGGTATTTACTGTAGGTTTATATGTTGATCTGAATAGACCAAATGTTTCTGCTATTGCATAGTGAAATTTTTGTTTTGTAAAAGTAAAACATGACTGAAGCATGAGGTCCGTATTTATCAATCGTAACATACACTTAATGTACTGCTTAATGTTTGATTTAAATAAATGGAAGTTTTGCATAAGGTTTAAAGAAGCAAGGCTATACAAGACACAATTGTATACAGATATAGAAACCAGCAGTAAATAGTCAATATTTTGGATAAAATCATGTGTATATATCGAGTACCCCCTCCCTTACAACATATCAGGTTTCATGGTACAAAATTTTCTACCCATGCCAGCCCTAAATTTTACCTACAATTTGTTTCACATTTCTCTTAAAAATTAACTGGAACTTATACAGTGTCCATGCCAAGACAGGAATCCAAGTTCCCAAGTTAGGATTATGACTTAAACCCTTTGGCAACTTGTACATAAACACAAATATTTAAAGTAATGGTCACTGATTAATCAAAATCCTAAAATTTTTAATTAAGTGCATGTACGTGTATAAATATATAACAGTACCAGTATTTATCATACATGTACAATGTATGTTTACTTGTATAGGTTTTGCTTAATATGCCTATGTTTCTATATAACTCCTGCACCACTTCAGTTCACCTATTAATAAATTATCAAATACGGCTTGTGAAAAAACAAAGTCTTACTGCTTGGTCTTTTACTAAGGTCTTCATCAATTCCATCTTCATCAAAACAATCATCTTGAATTTCATCAATTTCTGGAAGCTCAATGCCTACAAACAAATAATAACAAATAACAACAATAACACCATGACATGGTGAAATCACCAACATTGTCTCTCTAAATAAATATATTGTATTAAATTCTACTGGAATCAAAATAAATTTTTATGTAGTTGTTCCGAGTTTAATTTTACTGAAACCCAACTTATCTAAATCTTTTTTTCATCATTTTTTTATTTTGCGGCATAGCAAAAGTGAATAAACACAAAAACACAGTCAGAATTCCCAATCAACCCGTAACTGCGCATGCGTGAAATAATCTTAAGACGGATATACCAGCAGTCACACCTGTACATTACTTTACTATGGGAAAGTAAAAGGTGAAGTTTTTAAACTTTATTATCGTCTTTAAATTGATATATTTTTTAATTTTTCCAGTTACCATAAAAAACTACATATCGTCATGAACATTCAAATATAAAAATGATTTATGTACGTTTAAAAAACCATTTCCATTTTTAATTACAAATTTAGGTGACACACTCATAAAACCTGAAGTACATTTTCATTGCACAGGTATACCTTTTCCGTCATTTTTTGAAAATAGTTCTTTTTGAAACACAAATCATTAAGTTAAAAATAAACTTTTTTAAAGTTTTCCAGTTACCAATAGAAAATACAAGTCGTCCTGAAAATTTAGTTATTCAAATCATAACGATATCTTTTAAAAAACCGTTTCCACTTTTGAATTGAAAATTATGTGAAAATGGTTTTTAAACTCTTTAGTGTGGCGTACAGTAGAGTGCCGAAGAACTGTATGGAGATCATTGGATTTAATAGTGACATTTAGATGCATTGTTAATTGTCAAAATTTAGGGGTAGGGGTAATATTTTTCCTGGCTTGAAGAAAATTCTGACACTTGAGTGGATAAAATGTGCACAAATTGTAAACAAACTATTTTTCCAATGTTTAAGGCCCAAATTCAGTACAGAAAAGTGTTTATGATAGGCTATTGAGGCCACTTTTCGTCTTAAAATTAAAAAAAGAAAATCGCAATTTTTTCATTTTCTGTCAATACATGAAATGACCTCCTTAAGTCATTAAATTACACATAATACATCGAATTATGACTTTTGTATTGAGATCAAGTATGATGCATTAGAATACACTTTCAAATGGTTCCCCATGGGGATCCCCAAGCAAATTTTAAAGGTTTAAAAATCAAAAAAGTCAATTTTTTTTGGAAAATTTTGGACCAATTTGTGGGAAAGGTTTAGTAACAGGTAAATTATCCTTGGGGTTGCTTACCTTCAAGTGTGATTTCTTGCAGATTTTTACCCTTGTACTTTGAGATTTGACCAGATTCAGCAGCCAACAGAAGTTTGCTGACTTTTGCTATTTCAACTGTTGCTTCATGTTGCCTGTAGAAATTTTTGTGTGTATTCATGTCGTGGCCAAGGTGTTTGGCCAACCATTCCAATTCCCCATCTTGCAGGTCTAGCACCTGAAATGAAATTAAGAACAAAGTTTTCATGAAATGTTAAGGCTAAGAATATAAAGAAATTCTTTATTTTGCCTTTTATGAACAATATACCAATATTATTTATAAACATTACAGTTTGAGCAAACACAGTATTTTAGAAAATGATATCTAGAAATATTTGTGCATGACATAACTGTTCCAAGACACAGTTCTTACCATGCACATTTTTAAATAGTTCCTCTTATTAAAATTTTCAATTTGAATGGCACTGATCGGGTATCCAAATTAAATACAAACATACCAGTCCAAGATTCATGATATCCAAACCAAAATTTTTAAATCAAAATAGATGCATAAACAGTAAAATGGTGCTTCCTACAAAACCTCTGAAAAAAAATCTAGGTCTTGAAAATTTGATTATCTGGCTCTCCTCTTTAGTGGAACTATACTTACTTGTGTCACTGTTGCCATGTATTTTCTAAGTCTGCAAGATGTAATGAGTTTTGGTTTAGCACAACCAGCAGCCAATGCTTCTGCTTGAAGAACTTGCCATGCATCCAGATGACCATTACACTTGTTAGCAAACATAAACTTGTTGTCTGCATTTATCCCTATCTGAGATCGTGTGCTGACCATTAATTCCATTGCCTTTACCACATCAGGAGTCAGTAATGTTGGGACTCTCTTGTTCTTTTTCCCCTGAGTTTGGACCATCTGTAGCCTAAAAAGAAAACCATATTATTATTATTGCCGACCGAAATTAGATGAAATTGAATTTTTTTTTTGGAAATTTCAAAATAAGGGTGTCCGAAAATATAGAGGGTCCAAAAACATAGGATTACGGTTTACCTCTGCAACTTTCTTCGTTATATAAATTTCAAATGATAAATTCAATATCTGCCATTCTTTTTTTATGAAGAAAAAATGGTTGGTAGCTCTAGAACTATCACCTGGCTGTGCAAAATGTGCACTTCCCTATTGTTATATTTCCTGTGATTTGACATCTTTTTGTGACCTAGATACTTTGAAATTTATCTAGTGCTAAATCTATACTTTATAGGCATTCTAAATATACTAGATATTTTGTGAACTGACAACTCAAACAACAATGATTTTATCATTGAAATGTAAACCAATATAATCTTTTTATATTTTGTTAATGTGTTTACAGACTAACATACAACACACGCACTATCCTCCTCCAGCAAAGGCATCTTATCATGGAAATATCATGATAATTTCTTTTAATAGAACTTTATACTCAAGATAGCTTAGTTTGTATGGAGTCACAACAGTGACAATAAGATATGGGAGACTATATATTAAAGATACCTGTTCATTAGCTGTTTCTCCAAATTATCAAGTGTCTCCATGATTTCTTCATTTGCAGACAGCCTCCAATCTGGTCGCTTAGTAAATGTGTCAACTAGCAGCTTTGACGCTTCACTTCCTCTCCGTTTATTAAATAATATAATTTTAGCAAGAGTGACACTTGCTAATTTTCTCCATTGTTCTTGATTCACTTTATTCTCAAGCAGTTCTGTATTTGCTTGAATTTCTGACTCTAGATATGTTTTGAGTTTTACAAGATCAGATGTAATTGGTAAGTAATCTTTCTTGTTAAATTTGTTTGTTTTTAGAGTGGCAGAGGCTATTGCTGATACTTTTTTCTATCCATTCTCCATCAATAAGTTGTAGGAAAGTATCAGCTTCCAATTTAGCAGTTGCAGAACCACTCCGCAATGCAATGTCCCCTCCTTATCTGACCAGGTTTTGTCTGATTGTGCCCAAGTCGCAGAGCTAATGAAGGAATATTGAATGTAGTGATTCCTTCATCATTTTTCTGAAGTCCTGCTGTACTATATACTGCATTTATGATTGCAGCGAATCCTTCACCACTAATAAATTTTGTTATTTCTTTCTCATCTCCGTGCAGTTCAATCTTTAGTCTTCCAAGCTGCCTCATCCTTTGTGATATGTCATTTGTTTGTCTTGTGCCAAGCTTTTTCAAAAGAACTTTTCCAAAAGTCAAAATTAACTCATCTTCTTTGATAGCATTATAAACTTCATCCTTTTTCATTCCTTTCATTACATTTTCTGAAAGGTCATCAAAATCATTAGAGGCTGAACTTTTATTTGTGCCGGTTTCAAGCAAAAGCCTTGCCCTTGATATGATAGATCTAGCGGTTTCATTTAAATTTTTGTTTTTATTTAGTGAACATATCTTACAGTGTCTCCAAATTTCACCGGCTTGGTAAAAAGCAAGACAATAGATGCAAGGCAAATAATCTGAGACTTCCTTAGATTTGGATGGACGTCTTTTAACAATGAGTTCCCCTTTGCCACTTTCAATTACCTGTATATTATGTTGAAAACAACCCCTGATTTTTAATTCTTTAAATATATCATTTTGTTCTTTTTCAGGTTTTGCCAATGCCATAGCTACTTCCTTTTCATTACTATGAACTGCTATTAAATGTTCTTTTATACGGTGTTTCAGCAATTTTTTACAGTAACAACAAGCTAGTGATTTGTTGTATAACCTCTTGCCATTTACCTTACAACCCCTTCGAACCAACACTGGAAAGTAAAATCATAAAAAATTAATAAATAACTGAAACATAAAACATTTGTTACAATGCTTTTCATGATTACTGGAGCAAAGATCATTCTTAAAAGTGTTAACACATTTAACTGTATAAAACAAGATTGGATGATTGGATTATTGGAGTTTTACGCCCCAGTCAAGATTCTTTCACTTATGTCACGGCGACCAGTTCAGGGATGGTGGAGGAAACCAGAGTGCCCAAAGAAAACCACCTACCTTCATGAGGCAAACTGACAAACTGCTCACACTAGGATCTGCCAAAGCGATATTCGAACCTAGGCAGTGAGAGGCACTGTGATCCATAAGGCTTAAGTGTGCGCTTTAGACCACTCATCCACCACGGCCCTCTATAAACAAGAGGCCCAATAAGACCTGTAACACACAACTAGCACCTACTTATGTATTTTGAGTCGAGTTGAGTATTGGTGTTTAATGACCAGTGAAAAACATTTTACCAATATCGTGGCGTCACCAGCTGTAGGTAAAGGTGCAGAAGTTTTCCCGTTTGTTGCGCTGATGGCATTACAAAGCAGGGTTCTTTATCATGCCATGCCTACCTTGACACAGAGCTTTGTTTACCATGACATCTGATAGAACACTGACTTTTATTTTAAAATGCCAAGTGCTTGGCAAAAGAACAGTCACTACCCATTCTCAAGTCTTGGGTCAGACCCGGCCAAGGATTGAACTCACAACCTTCCACTTACGAATTTATAATTCATTCATAACAAACCATTGTGAAGTTAAATGACATCCTGCAACAAGGAAGCATAATAACCAGCAGTTTCAAAGAAATTTTTAAAGAATTGAATAATAAAGCGTCCCAATGGGTCTTGATTCTCGCCGGAATATATCTCTTAGAATTTAATTTGTTTGACCCTGATGCCAACATATTTTTAAACAAAATATTACTTTTCCTAAGAATGCTACATCAAAAATATCTTAGGGAGATTTGTAGTGCCTTTTCTTAAGTTGACAGACGATCGATAATATATTCCATAATTTAAAAATTAAAAATTTATTTAAAACTTTTTTGTCAAAAAGCATTGGAATAAAATACTAATAAATTGCCGATTGACTGTTGCATGACCATCATTTTTAGATACAAAATCCACGAATCGAATTTGTACAACCCCGACTTCTGTCAAGCCGAACTATTTTTCTGTCTCCCGTGAATTTCGAGATAACAAGTTTTGACTGTATAAATAACTAAATTGTTAACATATGACTTCACACCACCATAACATAATATGTCCAATCAATATTGACAGGTGTATTTAAAGAGCAAGATACTAAAAGCATCCTTTTTGTTTGAAATTGTGTTTTGGTAATATATTACCTGTTTTTTTTAGCTATACCAGTGTCCAACTCAGGCAAAACTGGAACAACATCTGACATATCTTCATTTTCTGATTCTAATACACGATCTGTTGGGGGGGGGAGAAAATAAAAAGATCAACACTTAATAATACTTCATAAAATTAAAAAAAAAAAACAGTATTGGGAGCATCCTTTCTTATACATGTACTTTTGAAGCATTTATTATTTTTAATTCCTTGTTTCTAGACTTTTCTAAAAGGATAGTTGTCAGTATAATCATAATGTGACCCAGTGGTGAATGCTTGTGTACAACATTGTGGATCTTGACCTCTACAATGCATGAAATGGTGAGAAAATTTCACCCTTGATCAGATGAAGTTACAAACTTAATATCACAAATCTTAAAATAATTAACTCAAAAGAATGTATATATATGATATTTATCATTTTACATTTCAACATATTTCAAATTTATTTTTAAAAATAATCTACTAGCTACTAATATTTTCTTTATTCTGTCAAGTTCACAATATTTCAAAGTTTTTTGTCTCAATTTTGGTCACCTTAAAATAAAAAAATTTCAATTATTTCAATTTTTCTTTCGAGTCAACCAATCATAATAATAAGACTCCAGAGAGGCCAAATATAACATCAGATCATCAATTTCGGAGAAGATTTATGCATGCAAAAGTCTCCATAACCTAGTTCTAGTATCCATGGCAATGCCACGAAAAAATCTTAGTTTTACTGACAAGACATGCTTCTGACTAAGTGTTTTTAAAACCTGTCCAATACTTTCAGAGCAGAAATTGAAAATGTGTGCTGACGCACACACACACACACACACACACACACACACACACACACACATCCACATGCTGCACTATGCCATAAGTTCACATGACTTTTGGCCAGGTAAGCTAAAAATGGAAGGGTCAGCAGATTTCATTCCTTTAAATTGTCAAAATTGTTTATTTCTATTTACCTGCTTGTTGCAAACTTCTGTTTTTTCGCAAAAGGGCATTTTCTTTCTGAATATAAAAAAAAATTTGTTATGGCTTTATCTACATGTACTCTCTCAAGGAAATCAATGTTTGAATGTTATTATGGATATTCAATACCCTTGTGCCTTGAGAATTTCAGGAAATTCAAATTTGTTTTTTATGAAAAAAAGATACATTTAGACCATTAAGTTATAATTTTTAAATACTTGCATAAACCATTAATATTATATCTCAGTTCTTTGAATGGAATTTGACATTATGATTATAACATATAAACCTTATATTACATATGGCAAATATACATGTGTATAGTTATTTAAGGATGGCAGTATATACACACATAAAATGAGGGGTAATACAATTACTTTTTGATTTTTGACACAGATGAGTTATACTACTAGACAGTTTTAGTAAGTATGCTAGTTAATAATGAGTATTACAGATTTTGTAAAGACTGAAATGCAATTATGAATTCAACATCAAATCAATTCTCAGAGGAATTTAGCTAGACTGAAATAATTTAAAGTGGATGGATTATATAGTATGTAATAGCATGCAAAATGTATTATACTTAAAAAGACTACCTCTAAAAGGGCAATTCTCTGTCTTAAGTCTTCAATCTGAAAACTGCTATACTGTTCGTGCTCTTTTATCATTTCTTTTTCATATTCTACACTTTCACTTCGATCTGTCTGCAACTTTACAGTGTTATCAATGTCATTCACTTCATCATTAACAATACTGTTCTCAACTATCTCAACAACCTGCATTAAACTGTTATCTGTATCATGACCAGTATTTTCCTTCCCTTTACTTGTATCTGTCTGCAACTTTACGGTATTGTCAATGTCATTCACTTCATCATTAACAATACTGTTTTCAACTATCTCAACAATCTGCATTAAACTGTTATCTGTATCATGACCAGTATTTTCCTTTCTTTCACCTGTATCTGTCTGCAACTTTATAGTGTTATCAATGTCATTCACTTTATCATTAACAATACTGTTCTCAACTATCTCAACAATCTGCATTAAACTGTTATCTGTATCATGACCAGTATTTTCCTTTCTTTACTTGTATCTGTCTGCAACTTTACAGTGTTATCGACATCCACTTCATCATTAACAATACTGTTCTCAACTATCTCAACACCCTTCATTAAACTGTTATCTGTATCATGACCAGTATTTTCCTTTCTTTCACCTGTATCTGTCTGCAACTTTACAGTGTTATCAATGTCATTCACTTCATCATTAACAATACTGTTCTCAATTATCTCAACAATCTGCATTAGATTGTTATCTGTATCATGATCAGTATTTTCCTTTCTTTAACCTGTATGTGTCTGCAACTTTACAATGTTATCAATGTCATTCACTTCATCATTAACAATACTGTTCTCAACTATCTCAACAACCTGCATTAAACTTTTATCTGTATCATGACCAGTATTTTCCTTTCCTTCACCTGTATGTGTCTGCATCTTTACAATGTTATCAATGTCATTCACTTCATCATTAACAATACTGTTCTCAACTATCTCAACAATCTGCATTAAACTGTTATCTGTATCATGACCAGTATTTTCCTTTCTTTCACCTGTATCTGTCTGCAACTTTACAGTGTTATCAATGTCATTCACTTCATCATTAACAATACTGTTCTCAACTATCTCAACAATCTGCATTAAACTGTTATCTGTATCATGACCAGTATTTTCCTTCCTTTCACTTGTATCTGTCTGCAACTTTACAATGTTATCAATGTCATCCACTTCATCATTAACAATACTGTTCTCAACTATCTCAACACCCTGCATTTAACTGTTATCTGTATCATGATCAGTATTTTCCTTCCCTTTACTTGTATCTGTCTGCAACTTTACAGTGTTATCAATGTCATTCACTTCATCATTAACAATACTGTTCTCAACTATCTCAACACCCTGCATTAAACTGTTATCTGTATCATGATCAGTATTTTCCTTCCCTTTACTTGTATCTGTCTGCAACTTTACAATGTTATCAATGTCATCCACTTCATCATTAACAATACTGTTCTCAACTATCTCAACAACCTGCATTAAACTGTTATCTGTATCATGACCAGTATTTTCCTTTCTTTTATTACTTTTTGCTGTAAGAAAAGTTTTGCTATCACTATCTTTACCTTCAACATTTTGATTAAATTTTGTTTTCTTACTCGGATTAAACTATCTCCAAGGGAAGTTGCCATTCCCATAATTGTAAGTAATTTCTTCTCCAGGATTTATTTTTTTGAGAGCAAAAAGACATAAATGTGGTTTTTCATCACTTTCAGAAACTATTACTTTCATTTTTGCATTAGGATTCTTCCAGTCATCATTAATTAGACGCCCTAAACTACCATCCTCATCTTCTGCATTAATCCTAAAAGTCAGAAAGGAAAATATCTCAACATTATATGAAACGATAGCTGCCATAATCATATTCATACATACTCTTAAAATACAATATGAAAGTATGTATAGTGTGATCCATGATAACAAACTTGGAAGCAATATGAATGTGGAAATCAGAAACTTGCAGACTGCTCTGAACTCTTCTCTTCATTATTGTTCATCAAGGGAAATGCGCAATGGGCCTGATATGCTCACTTGATCAATAATGGCTACAAAAAGTTTAAATTTTTCGAATAATTAACAACTTCAGTATTCTTATGCATCTGTGTCTTAACCTTTGAACCAATGTCCTTCATCTATATAACAAAAAGATCCTTATATCAATATCTAACATATTCTAATATGCATGCCAATATAATAAGTTAAATTTTCCAGATAATTTACCATTTTCACCTAACTTATGCATCTAAGACCCCAACCTTTGAACCCATGGACTTCATATGTATATCAAACTTGAATACGCCAGTCAACCAGCTTTTCACACTTGGTAGAGCTTCATGCACCGATGCTTTATTTGACATTTCAAGTTACTAGGCATTTTAGACAAAATATGTTTAAAAGTTTAACTATTAAAGGTTATTGTGAACTTGAATGTGGTGCAAAGTCAACCAACTTGAAAGGGCTCAGGCTTTGCAATATTCCAGCCAAGTTTTATTGCCATAGTTTACTGTTTCTGGAAAGGAACTGGTTTAAAAAGTCAATGGATGCATGCATGAGGGACAAAAGAGCACTGTAACAGCTTTCCTTGAGCATGCACTCAGGTTAGCTAAAAATCTGCTATCAAGTCTCAGATTACCAAAAATCATTTAATAATAAATGTATAATATATTTGTATACACATAGTCTCTATGTAATCTATTAATCTGAGGTCTAGTAGTCCAATTGCAGGCTTACTTAGAATCAGAGTCAAAGTACCTTTCACTACCTAGGTTTGAATCCCACTTTGGCAGAAAATATATAGTGTGTGAGAAAAGTTTGTAAGTTTGCTTGCTGTAAGTCGGTTGTTTTCTCCAGGCACATCGGTTCCCTACATCATCCCATAACTGACTACCTCAATATTAATAAAGAATCTCAACATGGAAGTAGAACACCATTGATCCAATCCATCCAATCTATACAATCTTACCAATAAGTACAGCCATGGTAACAAAACTCATATATGAACTTTCCATCTCCTGGGTCTTCATTGATAGCTGGTTTTGTACTATACTGGAGAAGAAATTCACCTTTTTCAAACTGGTGTGTTGCAAATACTCCTCTTCCTATAAAAGATATATACATTACACATTAATACAAATGAAGAAAACCACTTATTCCAAACTGAACTTATCATTCACAGTAACTATTCTGGTGCTGTTTTTTTTTTTTTTTTTTTTTAAAAACTCACACTTACCTTCTGCATTTGACTCCATTCCATCTACACCTATATATAATCTATATTATATATAAACACCCAATAATTTTTGTTTGTGAGTATGAGTGGTTAACAATATGGTTTTAACTACCGACAATCATGTCCAACTTGCCAGTAATTAAACCTACGACTGTCTTCTGTTTGTGCAATTGTTTGTTAATACTGGGGGCATAAATTACTGGATAATGGATGCCATGAGGTCAGTTTGAAATTAAATTTAGAGACCAAGATGTCAATTATGAGAATGTGCCAAGCTACCAGCAACAGTTTGTAATATCATAAATGTTTTCAAAACATGTTTTGTTAGTTTATTAAACTCATAGAAGCCAAAGATTTAAGTTAAGTTGTTTCAAAAATTTTAGTTTCAGTTCACAAACATTATATGAAAATTTGAGATAACCAGACTTAATTTGGCTAAATAAAAGCCGACTCATTCATGACTTTTAAAAACATTTTGAATTATCCGGAATTCAAGATATCAGTGTCCATGATAACAATATTCAACTGTATATATGCTTTAAATTGACATATCACATTTATCATCAGACAAAAAAATAATATAAAATTTTGTCTTAGAATTAAGACCAATGGTTGTAATACATGCATGATATTTGAACATCTACACAACTAGGTAAACTACACTTAATTTTTAAAAGCTTCATTTAGTGTATGTTTTAATAGGGGTGGTTGCAAATTTTCCAAGTTTGACCATTTTTTATGTTCCTTTTGCAAAGTATACTAGGTATACCTTTGTAGTCACTGATGAATTGCTGTTTAAAACCAATTGGATCTTTTCCCTCTAAAATGTACCTTAAAGCTTTGTCATGTGGACTCACTCTTTTTCTAGAATCTGTAAATAAAAGTTTATGTAGGTAAAAAAATCAACCTCACATAAAAACATCCCACAAACACACCTTAATGAAATACATGTACAAGAAATTCTAAGCAGGATCTTAGCATGCCTACCATCAAAAGCTCCCTTCCAATGCCCATTGGGCATGGGCATGTTATGCCCACATGTACTATATAAACTATTCAATAAAAGTAATTTTTTAGGAAAAACAAGGGTCAAATATGTCATGACTGTGAATTTGCCTTATTTAAAAACATTGAAAGTTTTTAAAAAAAAAAAAAAAAAATTGAAAGTTAGTTCAAATCTTTATAACATCTACATAACTGAACATAAAAAGTTAAGGTTTGCATCTCAATATCTTCAATATTAAACAAAAGAAAGCAAAAATTTTTAAGGGTCATTAAACAGATCATGACAGTGTTAATCATTGGTTAATATTGCAAGAACACCTAAAAATGTGTTCATAGGTATAGATCTATCATACCTTTATATATAACCCACTTCAAGATTCTCCCCGTCATGCAACCCAGGCCCAAGTTTCGTCCGAGGTACTAAAAGCCTAGTTGGTGGACTTGGACTTGATTTTATATAGTAAACAGTGACAAAATGTTAATTTAAGATTCAAAATGGATATTTTTATGGTCTAAAGGAATTTTTTTGGTAATATTAGGGGTAAAAATGCAATATTCCTTGAGGGCAAAAATACCCAATTTCGGTAGTAAAATTGGGCTACATTAATCATTACTAGTGTTGAACAATCTAAAAATTTCAGAATCGATCCTCAAAAAATAATCTGTAGACTAAAACTGATTGATCATTGATTAATCAGAACTTAAGATTTCAGTATAAATTTTTTTTCAATCATTGTATGTATTTACATATATAGCCTACATATGGCTTACTAGGCTTAGTTTTTCTTCTATATTGTGTTGTGTTATTCTAGTTGCTAGCTTGTCTCATGCTGGTCAACCATTGGTGCTGCTATTTTGTGAGATTGCTTTTGGTAGTCCCTTTGTATTGTTTGGTAGCTTCTTCTACTACCGGGGCACCTTTTTAAGTACTGTTTTCTGTTTAGTGACAATCCACAACATTAAGCTTTTGTTGACAATTTTTCGTTTCATCACTAATATAACCCACTTCAAGATTCTCCCCTTCATATAACAAAACATCAACCCAGCTATTGGATATAAAACACTTACAGAATAAAAGCCATATCATATATATATCACACACTTTAAGATTCTCCCCTTCATGTATAACATCAATCTTGCTATAGGATATAAAACACTTACAGGAAAATGGGCATATCATATATATTACCCACTTTAAGATTCTCCAATGATGTATAACATTAATCCAGCTAGTGTATATAAACAATTACAGGATAATGGGCATATCCATATATATTACACACTTTAAGATTCTCCAATGATGTATAACATTAATCCAGCTAGTGTATATAAACAATTACAGGATAATGGGCATATCCATATATATATCCCA
The DNA here is from genome assembly GCA_029721355.1 of Tegillarca granosa. Classification (NCBI taxonomy): domain Eukaryota; kingdom Metazoa; phylum Mollusca; class Bivalvia; order Arcoida; family Arcidae; genus Tegillarca; species Tegillarca granosa. The sequence goes on along the minus strand of JARBDR010000908.1, from coordinate 1,776,752 downwards.
CTTTAAGATTCTCCAATGATGTATAACATTAATCCAGCTAGTGTATATAAACAATTACAGGATAATGGGCATATCCATATATATTACCCACTTTAAGATTCTCCAATGATGTATAACATTAATCCAGCTAGTGTATATAAACAATTACAGGATAATGGGCATATCCATATATATATCCCACTTTAAGATTCTCCAATGATGTATAACATTAATCCAGCTAGTGTATATAAACAATTACAGGATAATGGGCATATCCATATATATTACCCACTTTAAGATTCTCCAATGATGTATAACATTAATCCAGCTAGTGTATATAAACAATTACAGGATAATGGGCATATCCATATATATATCCCACTTTAAGATTCTCCAATGATGTATAACATTAATCCAGCTAGTGTATATAAACAATTACAGGATAATGGGCATATCCATATATATTACCCACTTTAAGATTCTCCAATGATGTATAACATTAATCCAGCTAGTGTATATAAACAATTACAGGATAATGGGCATATCATATATTTAAGTTATAACCCATTTAAGAGTCTCCCAATTCATGAATAACATTAATCCAGCTATTGTATATAAACAATTATTATATGACAAAGTGTTTTCCTTTTTTCTGATTGGTCAATTTCAGTAGTACATAATAGCGATATTCAATGAAAAAAAGTCTCAAAAGGTCCATAAATAGTTGGCAGAGCAGTTAAACACTATAAATAGAAACAAAAACATTGTCGACCAGTTTTTGTTCAAAAATAGAATAGGGACTTTTCGGATACTCCAAAATTATTTTTATCCGACCAATCAAATGATAGCACGTGCTGTCGACCTTGACACTGTTTGGCAATACATCAACAATGATGGCAGACATAAAGCAGTCGAAACGCTTGCTTCTGTTGAATCTTCAGATTTAATAGAGCTTTTAGCATCAAAAGATGCTAAAATCACCCAGAAGTTCACCGGTAGTGCTGTTAATTGCTTAGAAACTATTTAAAAGAAGAAGATTTACCGTGGATTTCGAAAAATTATGACACCAATCTGCTGGATTTAACGGTGGCTTAATTTTATGCAGAAGAATATCAGAATTATTTTATTTATTGCTTATGTTATTCCTTATTCAGAATTAATACATTAATAACAAAATTGCTTTTAGTCACTTGTAAAAAATCATGCTCAGTGTTCATAGCAGGTTAAACCTTGACTGACTAGATGAAACATCTCCAATAATGCCAGAGTTGAGATAATTTTTGTTCAAAGTGTTATATAATAAAACAATTACTGCTTTTGATATCGGTAGATATGGGATTATACGGACCTGACCAAAATAATATTCACCGAGGCTGTGAATATTACTTTGGTCAGGTCCGTATAATCCCATATCTACCTCATCAAAAGACAATAATTGTACATTACAGGATAATGGGCATACCACTTTTAAGATTCTCCCCATTCATGTATAGCATTATTCCAGCTAGTGTATATAAAACAATTACAGGATAATGGGCATATCATATATATAACCCACTTTAAGATTCTTCCCTTCATGTATAGCATTATTCCAGCTAGTGTATATAAAACAATAACAGGATAATGGGCATATCATATATACAACCCACTTTAAGATTCTTCCCTTCATGTATAGCATTATTCCAGCTAGTGTATATAAAACAATAACAGGATAATGGGCATATCATATATACAACCCACTTTAAGATTCTCCCCATTCATGTTTAGTGTATTTCAGGGTTAGTACAGAAAACTTGTGACAAAATTCCCTGACTTTTCCCTGACTTTTCCAGATAGTTTATAAATTTCCATGACTATTGTAGCTTACATGTATATAAATATAATATATAGTAAAAGGATAATTACTGTACTGATTATATTCCAAACTTAACCTGTTTTGTATGTATGGCCATATACAAATACCAAAAAATAAATAAATAACTCATAAAATACCTCAAACTATTTTATTTCTTTTACTTGACATTAAATGTTCACATTTTCTTTAATAACTCCACCTCTTGTTGCAACTTATCATTTATCTCCTTAAGCTGACCCTCTTTCTCCTTTACAGACCTCTTAAAACTGTTACCTTGTGTAACAAACATTATCTTGCCTGTCTGTTCAGCCTTTACATACAAGTCATCAGCTGCTTTTGTTAACCCATTTATATCAGACTCAAGCCTTCTCTTTTTGATTTTTATTTCATCTATCACATCAATTTGCGCTTTTCTCTTATTTCTTTCAACTTCACTCTTTCTTTTCTGTCTTTCTTTCTCTAAATATACCTCATATTTCTGTCTAGCCATTTTACATGAAAGTAACAAATCCTTGGTCAATAACACATTCTTTATCCCACCAACATATTTGACATGATCTATAATTACTCTCTGAGCAATCAATGAATGAGCCTTCAAATTTTCTACCTCAACCTCCTTATTGATACTAAAACCTCTCTCCACAGATGCTTGACCATGAGACATAACCAGAAATAACTTTATAAAGTTAAAAAGAGGTACATAATCATCCACTTTAGTGACAATCATTGTGTCATAATACAAACTGTCTAATGAATCTTCACTCTTTCTGAAGTTAGTAAACTTCTCATCTTTAATTTTATCAATGAACACTACAAAACTCCTGTACAATGCATCACACTCACTTTCACCAACTTTCTTAGCATTCATCATTAATGATAATACCTTCTTGAAAAGTGTCTTACATTCCTCTTTCTCATTTGCCATCCTAACTGGATTTAAGCAACTCAGTTTTCTGACAAGAGAATAAATAACAGGTGATTTAAGCAATAGTTTCTTGACAGTTGCAATCAGAAAGTCTCTACAAGATAATCGAAATTCTAAAATTTGTTTTTCACTTACACCCAGCCCCTTTTTCTTTAATATATTATCACATGCAAAACCAACATCAATTTTACTGACATGCACATACATCTCTTTATCCTCTTTAGAATCAATTTTTATTTTTACCAGTTGCTCATCACTCATGTTACTTATCGTTTCACTGTTCATAAATCTAATCAATAAGCTCCTAATTAAGCTACACAAATCATCTCCTATAAAGGGCAACATTGGTCTGTCTGTCTGATATAATGCAAGAAATGGCCTCAACTGCAGTGCAACACTCATGAAAAAATTGAGCTTGGCAGTAAATAACTTGTCTTTCATACATGAAGAAATTACTTCATAAGATTTGTTACCTGGATTTGGTATTTTTTTTTCATTTACAGATTTTACATATTTGTCTATGTTGTTAAAAAGTTCAACAGCCCGTTCACAAACTGGAACATTTTCAAGCCATCTGTGGCTGCAAAATTTAAGGGGCATTTTTGAACTACCTGTTAGTGTGACATAATCTTCTCTTCGTGCAGGGGAATCTTTAAAAAGATAATAGAGACTAGACAAATATGATGCAACCTGCCACTTGCTTGCATCTGCACCACATTTGAAGCTATTGTGAACTATATGCAGACCACAGGAACCAATGTTTAGTAATTGTGTTCCATAATCATCAACCAGTTTCTGTTTCATAATTTCAAAGAACTTCCAATTAACATTTGGCCCGTCCATACTAATCTGCAGCATATCTGGTATTTTCAATCCACTTTCAAGAACACAATTTCCAAAATGCTTCACCATGTCCTCGCTTGTACCATGGCCTGAAATAAATTAAAACAGCTTACTAACATAAACAATGTATTATGTATTTTGATGCCTAACATTTAAAAGTAGTAAAAACTATTTATGTAGTTCTTAGCAAGTTTATAATAATCAAGTTACCAAACTGAATTTTGTCTCCCACTCTGTCAATTTTTAATGTAAAGTTAGAACTACTTGTTGCTGAGTACACAACTCCTGCTTTTGGCAAAGATAACATGCTTTGCATAGTACCTGCAGATGGTACATTGGCACTCGGGTGATGGGGGTTCAGGTGTGTCTTAATATGTCTTGTGTTCCCATTGTAAGGGCTGATGCAACGACACAATTTACAGATAACTTATTTTCTTATCCATGTCCCTCCCATTACTTTCATATACATGACGCCCAAAAGACTCCCATACATCAGATTTTGAGTTCGAAGAAACTTTAAACTCAATTACTATGTCGGGAGTATCCATGTTGTTGATTGACTGTCACAATGTCATTGCTTCCGGTGTGTATTTATAAAAGACAAATTTAACATGGAAAGTTGCGGAATTCAGGGTTGCCGATATAACAATTTTTTCACAGTTTTAATTGATATACGTATCATTGTAAATATCGATTTTAATCGATTATCTATATATTGTCCACCCCTACATATCATATATATAACCCATTTTAAGATTCTTCCCTTCATGTATAACATTAATCCAGCTAGTGTATCTAAAACACAAGATTATTGGCATATCATATATATAACCCACTTTAAGATTCTCCCCTTCATGTTTTACATTAATCAAGCTAGTGTATATAAAACAATTACAGGATAATGGGCATATCATATATATAACCCACTTTAAGATTCTCTCTTTATAACATCAATCCAGCAAGTATATATCAAACAATTACAGGATAATGGGCATATCATATATATAACCCACTATAAGATTCTACCCATTCATGTATAACATCAATCCAGCAAGTGTATATAAAACAATAATGGGCATATCATATATATATAACCCACTTTAAGATTCTACCCATTCATGTATAACATCAATCCAGCAAGTGTAGGATAATGGACATATCATATATATATAACCCACTTTAAGATTCTCCCCTTCAAGTATAACATTAATCCAGCTAGTGGATATAAAACACTTATAGGATAATGGGCATATCATATATATCACCCACTTTAAGATTCTCCGCTTCATGTATAACATCAATCTTGCTATAGGATATAAAACAATTACAGGATAATGGACATATCATATATAAAACAGACTTTAAGATTCTCCCCCTTTATGTATAACATTAATCCAGCTAGTGTACATCAACAATTACAGGATAATAGGCATATCATATATATCACCCACTTTAAGATTCTCCCCTTCATGTAAAACATCAATTCTTTTATCGGATATGAAACACTCACATGATAATGGGCATATCATATATATAACCCAATTTATGATAATTCTGCTATTGGATATAAAACACTTACAGGATAATGGACATATCATATATATAAACCACTTTATGATTCTAACTATTCATGTATAACATCAATCTAGCTAGTGTATATAAAACACTTACAGGATAATGGGCATATCATATATATAACCCACTTTAAGATTCTCCAAATTCATGTATAACATTAATCCATCTAGTGTATATAAAACACTTATAGGATAATGGGCATATCATATATATAACCCACTTTAAGATTCTCCCCTTCATGTATAACATCAATCTTGCTATAGGATATAAAACACTTAAAGGATAATAGGCATATCATATATATATAACCCACTTTAAGATTCTTCCCTTCATGTTTTACATTAATCCAGCTATTGTATATAAAACACTTACAGAATAATATGCATATCATATATATAACCGACTTTAAGATTCTCCCCTTCATGTATAACATTACATCAATCCTGCTATTGGATATAAAACACTTATAGGATAATGGGCATATCATATATATAACCCACTTTAAGATTCTCCCAATTCATGTATAACATTAATCCAGCTAGTGTATATAAAACACAGGATTATGGGCATATCATATATATATAACCCACTTTTAAGATTCTTTCCTTCATGTATAACATCAATCTAGCTAGTGTATATAAAACACTTACAGGATAATGAGCATATCATATATATAACAGACTTTAAGATTCTCCCAATTCATGTATAACATTAATCCATCTAGTGTATATAAAACACTTATAGAATAATGGGCATATCATATATATAACCCACTTTAAGATTCTACCCATTCATGTATCACATCAATCCAGGAAGTGTATATAAAACAAAAACAGGATAATGGGCATATCATATATATATAACCCACTTTAAGATTCTACCCATTAATGTATAACATCAATCCAGCAAGTGTATATAAACAATTACAGGATAATGGACATATCATATATATAACCCACTTTAAGATTCTCCCCCTTTATGTGTAACATTAATCAAGCTAGTGTATATAAAACACTTATAGAATAATTGGCATATCATATATATCCAAAAATTAAGATTCTCCCCTTCATGTATAGCATCAATCTTGCTATAGGATGTAAAACACTTACAGGATTATGGGCATATCATATATATAACCCACTTTAAGATTCTCCACATTCATGTATAACATTACATCAATCATGTTATTGGATATAAAACAATTACAGGATAATGGGCATATCATATATATATATATATATATAACCCACTTTAAGATTCTCCCAATTCATGTATAACATCAATCTAGCTAGTGTATATAAAACACTTACAGGATAATGGGCATATCATATATATATATATATATATAACCCACTTTAAGATTCTACCAATTCATGTATAACATCAATCTAGCTAGTGTATTAAAACACTTATAGGTTAATGATCATATCATATATATAACCCACTTTAAGATTCTCCACATTCATGTATAACAATACATCAATCCTGCTATTGGATATAAAACACTTACAGGATAATGGGCATATCATATATATAACCGACTTTAAGATTCTCCCAATTCATGTATAACATCAATCTATCTAGTGTATTACAACATTTATAGGATAATGGACATATCATATATAGAACCCACTTTAAGATTCTCCCCTTCATGTATAATATCAACTTAGCTAGTGTATATAAAACACAGGATTATGGGCATATCATATATATATAACCCACTTTTAAGATTTTCGACTTCATGTATAACATCAGATATCTAGCTAGTGTATATAAAACACTTACAGGATAATGGGCATATCATATATATAACAGACTTTAAGATTATCCCAATTCATGTATAACATTAATCCATCTAGTGTATATAAAACACTTATAGGATAATGGGCATATCATATATATAACCCACTTTAAGATTCTACCCATTCATGTATCACATCAATCCAGGAAGTGAATATAAAACAAAAACAGAATAATGGGCATATCATATATATATAACCCACTTTAAGATTCTACCCATTAATGTATAACATCAATCCAGCAAGTGTAGGATAATGGACATATCATATATATATAACCCACTTTAAGATTCTCCCCTTCAAGTATAACATTAATCCAGCTAGTGGATATAAAACACTTATAGGATAATGGGCATATCATATATATCACCCACTTTAAGATTCTCCGCTTCATGTATAACATCAATCTTGCTATAGGATATAAAACACTTACAGGATAATGGGCATATCATGTATATAACCCACTTTATGATTCCCCCCTTCATAATCCAGCTAGTGTACATAAAAAATTCAAGATAATGAATATCATATATATATAACCCACTTTAAGATTCTCCACATTTATGTATAAAAATACATCAATCTAGCTAGTGCATATAAAACACTTACAGGAAAATGGGCATATCATATATATAACCCCCTTTAAGATTCTACCTATTCATGTATAACATCAATCTAGCTAGTGTATTAAAACACTTACAGGATAATGGGCATATCATATATAGAACCCACTTTAAGATTCTCCCCTTCATGTATAACATTACATCAATCCTGCTATTGGATATAAAACACTTACAGGATAATGGGCATATCATATATATAACCCACATTAAGATTCTCCCCTTCATGTATAACATCAATCTAGCTAGTGTATATAAAACACTTACAGAATAATGAGCATATCACATATATATAACCCACTTTAAGATTCTCCCCTTCATGTATAACATTACATCAATCCTGCTATTGGTTATAAAACACTTACAGGATAATGGGCATATCATATATATAACAGACTTTAAGATTCTCCCAATTCATGTATAACATTCATCCATCTAGTGTATATAAAACACTTATAGGATAATGGGCATATCATATATATCACCCACTTTAAGATTCTCCGCTTCATGTATAACATCAATCTTGCTATAGGATATAAAACACTTACAGGATAATGGGCATATCATGTATATAACCCACTTTAAGATTCTCCCCTTCATGTATAACATCAACTTAGCTAGTGTATATAAAACACAGGATTATGGGCATATCATATAAATATAACCCACTTTTAAGATTCTCGACTTCATGTATAACATCAGATATCTAGCTAGTGTATATAAAACACTTACAGGATAATGGGCATATCATATATATAACAGACTTTAAGATTATCCTAATTCATGTATAGCATTAATTCATCTAGTGTATATAAAACACTTATAGGATAATGGGCATATCACATATATATAACCCACTTTAAGATTCTACCCATTCATGTATCACATCAATCCAGGAAGTGAATATAAAACAAAAACAGGATAATGGACATATCATATATATATAACCCACTTTAAGATTCTCCCCTTCAAGTATAACATTAATCCAGCTAGTGGATATAAAACACTTATAGGATAATGGGCATATCATATATATCACCCACTTTAAGATTCTCCGCTTCATGTATAACATCAATCTTGCTATAGGATATAAAACACTTACAGGATAATGGGCATATCATGTATATAACCCACTTTAAGATTCTCCCCTTCATGTTTTACATTAATCCAGCTAGTGTACATAAAAAATTCAAGATAATGGACATATCATATATATATAACCCACTTTAAGATTCTCCACATTCATGTATAAAAATACATCAATCTAGCTAGTGCATATAAAACACTTTCACAGGAAAATGGGCATATCATATATATATAACCCACTTTAAGATTCTCCCAATTCATGTATAACATCAATCTATCTAGTGTATTAAAACATTTATAGGATAATGGACATATCATATATAGAACCCACTTTAAGATTCTCCCCTTCATGTATAATATCAACTTAGCTAGTGTATATAAAACACAGGATTATGGGCATATCATATATATATAACCCACTTTTAAGATTCTCGACTTCATGTATAACATCAGATATCTAGCTAGTGTATATAAAACACTTACAGGATAATGGGCATATCATATATATAACAGACTTTAAGATTATCCCAATTCATGTATAACATTAATCCATCTAGTGTATATAAAACACTTATAGGATAATGGGCATATCATATATATAACCCACTTTAAGATTCTACCCATTCATGTATCACATCAATCCAGGAAGTGAATATAAAACAAAAACAGAATAATGGGCATATCATATATATATAACCCACTTTAAGATTCTACCCATTAATGTATAACATCAATCCAGCAAGTGTAGGATAATGGACATATCATATATATATAACCCACTTTAAGATTCTCCCCTTCAAGTATAACATTAATCCAGCTAGTGGATATAAAACACTTATAGGATAATGGGCATATCATATATATCACCCACTTTAAGATTCTCCGCTTCATGTATAACATCAATCTTGCTATAGGATATAAAACACTTACAGGATAATGGGCATATCATGTATATAACCCACTTTAAGATTCCCCCCTTCATGTTTTACATTAATCCAGCTAGTGTACATAAAAAATTCAAGATAATGGACATATCATATATATAACCCACTTTAAGATTCTCCACATTTATGTATAAAAATACATCAATCTAGCTAGTGCATATAAAACACTTACAGGAAAATGGGCATATCAAATATATATAACCCCCTTTAAGATTCTACCTATTCATGTATAACATCAATCTAGCTAGTGTATTAAAACACTTATAGGATAATGGGCATATCATATATAGAACCCACTTTAAGATTCTCCCCTTCATGTATAACATTACATCAATCCTGCTATTGGATATAAAACACTTACAGGATAATGGGCGTATCATATATATAACCCACATTAAGATTCTCCCCTTCATGTATAACATCAATCTAGCTAGTGTATATAAAACACTTACAGAATAATGAGCATATCACATATATATAACCCACTTTAAGATTCTCCCCTTCATGTATAACATTACATCAATCCTGCTATTGGTTATAAAACACTTACAGGATAATGGGCATATCATATATATAACAGACTTTAAGATTCTCCCAATTCATGTATAACATTCATCCATCTAGTGTATATAAAACACTTATAGGATAATGGGCATATCATATATATCACCCCCTTTAAGATTCTACCTATTCATGTATAACATCAATCTTGCTATAGGATATAAAACACTTACAGGATAATGGGCATATCATGTATATAACCCACTTTAAGATTCTACCCTTCATGTATAACATCAACTTAGCTAGTGTATATAAAACACAGGATTATGGGCATATCATATAAATATAACCCACTTTTAAGATTCTCGACTTCATGTATAACATCAGATATCTAGCTAGTGTATATAAAACACTTACAGGATAATGGGCATATCATATATATAACAGACTTTAAGATTATCCTAATTCATGTATAGCATTAATTCATCTAGTGTATATAAAACACTTATAGGATAATGGGCATATCACATATATATAACCCACTTTAAGATTCTACCCATTCATGTATCACATCAATCCAGGAAGTGAATATAAAACAAAAACAGGATAATGGACATATCATATATATATAACCCACTTTAAGATTCTCCCCTTCAAGTATAACATTAATCCAGCTAGTGGATATAAAACACTTATAGGATAATGGGCATATCATATATATCACCCACTTTAAGATTCTCCGCTTCATGTATAACATCAATCTTGCTATAGGATATAAAACACTTACAGGATAATGGGCATATCATGTATATAACCCACTTTAAGATTCTCCCCTTCATGTTTTACATTAATCCAGCTAGTGTATATAAAACACTTACAGGATGAGACAGAGATGAGAGCTTGGGTAATAGTTTGAATGCATAAGGCTGTTTTCCATAAAGCCAGTCTGAATGAAATCTTCCCTTTTAATGGTATTATGTTACTCAAAATCGGCTTCTTTATACTTTGTGAAATATCACATATTTTGGTCGATTATAGAAAAGTTTGTAGAAATTATGTGTAAGTTTAGAAATCCACATGCATGTTGTGTCTTGCTCATTTATTGTTATTATCGTGCAGGTATTTGTACATCTCACTTGTTTGCCTAGGAGCACGAAAATATAGATCAATTGTAGACCAGTACAGTCTAAGGACCACATCTTTGTAAGATATTTACTATAATTTTCTCATTCTTTTCAAAATGCATTTTTGTACAGGATCAATATGTTTTCGGCTATACTGTCTTTTGTCTATCTATATTCTAATGTTATCATGTGATTCCAAGTGCTTGTTTTCTTTTTGTGTGAATATTACAAATAGGCGATATACACTTATATCTTCTAATCCATTTTGTTTAAAACATATTCTAATGTTCCGTAGTGTTAAGCTAAAAAACGTAGTAAATCCATAAGTTTGCTTAACACTTGTAAAATTGTAACGAGTGTTTGTAAGGAAGCAATAATGTTTGTTATTAATGACGTCACGTCCATGTAGAAATGCATTGTGGGACGGGTTATACTATTTTTAATTTTTTTTTGTCCTTGTAAATCGGGTTATCCATCCGTTAATTTATTTACTTTTTTCATCTTGTAAAACAGGGTTGGATTTATGTTAGAAGGATTCTACACCTACAAATAAATATTGTTTTGAAATGGCATTTGGTGTCAATCTTTTCTTTGGAACCTGAGTGTAACAATATAGTAAGGAAATGTGATTTGCATAACAATTCATTTGATCTATATAAACCTTACAATATCCTGATGTAATGTTAGGTGAGTTACAATTGGATCATTGAAGTAATTAAATTTTAGCTTTTCTTTCAAAATCAGATCAATTGTAGACTAATACAGTCTAAGGACCACATCCTTGTAAGATATTTACTATAATTTTCTCATTCTTTTCAAAATGCATTTTTGTACAGGATCAATATGTTTTCGGCTATACTGTCTCTTGTCTATCTATGTTCTAATGTTATCATGTGATTCCAAGTGCTTGTTTTCTTTTTGTGTGAATATTACAAATAGGCGATATACACTTATATCTTCTAATCTATTTTGTTTAAAACATATTCTAATGTTCCGTAGTGTTAAGCTAAAAAACGTAGTAAATCCATAAGTTTGCTTAACACTTGTAAAATTGTAACGAGTGTTTGTAAGGAAGCAATAATGTTTGTTATTAATGACGTCACGTCCATGTAGAAATGCATTGTGGGACGGGTTATACTATTTTTAATTTTTTTTTGTCCTTGTAAATCGGGTTATCCATCCGTTAATTTATTTACTTTTTTTCTTCTTGTAAAACAGGGGTGGATTTATGTTAGAAGGATTCTACACCTATAAATAAATTTTGTTTTGAAATGGCATTTGGTGTCAATCTTTTCTTTGGAACCTGAGTGTAACAATATAGTAAGGAAATGTGATTTGCATAACAATTCATTTAATCTTTATAAACCTTACAATACCCTGATGTAATGTTAGGTGAGTTACAATTGGATCATTGAAGTAATTAAATTTTAGCTTTTCTTTCAAAATCAGCTTTATATACGGAATAATTCAGAGAAGATTTTTAAATTTAAAAATAAAATTTGGTAAGGTCAGTGTTTTTTAATTCAATCTTAGTGATATTTTTCACAGGTACTTGTTGACAGAATTGTGTTATATTTCTTTAAAATGTTAACAAAATAGTAGAGTTTTTTGATAGAGAACATATTTGTTGTGTTTTGCAATATTATCTTTCAACAAACAATCGGTATACCAATAGGCACAAACTGTGCACCTTTGCTTGCTGATTTGTTTCTTTATTCATATGAATCAGATTTTTTACAGAACCTTGTCAAATCTGGAGAAAAGACTGTCGCTAAATCATTCAAGTACACATACAGATATATAGATGACGTTCTTACTCTAAATAATCACCAATTTGGAGAATATGTGAATGTCATCTACCCAAGTGAGCTTGAAATAAAAGACACGACAGATTCTCTATGTTCTACTTCATATTTGGATTTATACTTAATTATGACACCCACGAAAGGTTAGATCTGAAGCTATACGACAAACGTGATGACTTCATTGTTTCTAATGTCAACTTCCCTCATTTTTTGCAGTAATATCCCTGCCTCTCCTGCGTATGGTGTATATGTTCCACAGTTAATACGGTACGGTAGAGCTTGTTCCCACTATGGGGACTTTCTGCAACGAAGCAAATTACTTACAATTAAATTGTTGACACTAGGATATTGCAAACCTAGGCTAATCAGGGCCCTTGAAAAGTATTTTGGCCGTCATCACAATATTGTTGATAAGTATGTAGTCACTATATCCCAACTTATAATGGATATATTTGACTTTCCATAGTTCTTTCTTCTTTTCATTCTCAAAATTGACTTGCACGTGACAGGTGTAGCTAGCTAGGCAGGAGGTGCTTACCCTTCTGGAGCACCCGGCCTCACTTCCTTGATGGAAGTTCACGTGTGTAACATACCTTGCCAGTTTGCAAAGTTTTTACTTTGTTTTTTTTTTTTGGATTGTGATGTGGACAAGGACTGGTATGTTTGTTTTATTAATATTATGTTTTTTGCATCATTTCTCAATACTTCCGACGAATAAATTCCACAATTACTAAAAAAACAATTTAGGACAATACCCCGGTTGAATAGTGCATAAAAAGAGAAAAGGTAAGCAACTAATTTTTTTTATTGCAGGTACCCGCCGGGGGAATCCCAACCAGATTTTATTTCAAATCGACTTGCCTTTCAAATGTACGTCATAGTTCGCTTCCAAAATGATTTATCCTCTTAAATATAACATATTTAGTACGTCGACTTCCATTTTAACGCTCAAAAATCACACAAATCCGAGAAAATGTGAACGAGTTCTTCCATCTTGCTCCTTGAACTAACGGAAGTCATCCTAGCGGAAAGCTTTTCAAGAACAATGACTCTTCGAGGTGTTCCGAATGGGTAAAGCTGATACATACAAACGCGAGCTTCCAAAGTTGAAAAAAAAGCAAAATGGGCGATGTAAACAGGTCTTGACTAAGGTCACACAAAGATATTACGGTATTGCATGGAAAATTGAAACATCAAACACTTATGATACAAGTATTTCCCAAATAAAAAGACAGTTACCCCTTTTCTTTTTCCCTATAAATTGCAATAGTTAAAAAATCTCAGTGAAACTTGGGCACTTTCCTGGACACCTCATAAATGGCAGTAAGTAATGATTGAAATTGAGCTAAATACTGTTGGTAAATGGTCTGCTAAATTGCAAGGGAAGTCTATAAATTCTATAAATCTTGATAATTTAGGCATTATAAATAGTTTTACCCATTGTGAACAGGTATTTCAGACTGTAAGGTTATTGTTGGTGAAGTTAAATCAGACATGCAATTAAATGTCTACCGAGAACATTTTTCTGTTATGGGTGATGAAAATTCAGAGGTTATTAGATACAGGAAAAAAAAATTGTGGAACTGTTTTACCATTTAAAACCTAAAATGGCAAGGTTGTTTAAGTTATCTGTTGTGACTATAAAAGTGACTTATTCCTGAACTTGTGACTGAGGAGAATCATAACCAATCTGAAAATCAAATCAAGCTAATCCCACAAAATCATGAAAATTCAATAAATGATGAAACTTGGAACAGTAGAGAAAAAAATGATAATGATGTAATTTTGTGTGAAAGTGTTAATAATGATATGTCTCAGGTTTGGTATTGTATTTTCCCTAATTGTGACAGCCGTATGAAAATTTTTCTTTTGCCTCAAAATATGGCACTAGAAACACACCCTCAGGGTCGCAGATGGAACAAGGATGTAATCAGATTATGTTTGACTTTGTGGTGTAGAAGCCAAAGGGCTTATGCTGATTTACGCAACAGTAATTTTATTATTCTTCCATCTCAAAAGATTTTGCAGAGGTATAAAATCAATGTTCAGCAAAAACCGTGTATATCAAAGGAGATGTTACACTGGATGGCTAATGAAGCCAAGCTGAAAAACATCCCCCCTGAAGGATATCAAGGTGGTCTCCTTATTGATGAAATGTCAATACAACCTGATCTCCAATTCAAGATAAAAGATGGTTGTATTGAACTGATTGGATTTTCAAAATGCACAACTGAATATTTAGTATTTGATCAAATTAGAACCAAAAAAAGATAGACTGCTTGCCACACATGTGTTACAACTAGTGTTTTTAGGGTTTACTGGTTTTGGCTTTCCATTTGCCCACTTACCATCCACTACTGCAACAGGGTATGAACTTTACTTATTTCTTTTGAAATCTGTAAATTTGTATGTATGTTTGGATTTACAATTCAGTATGTCAGCACAGATGGTGCCCAGAGTAATCGAGATCTGCTTAACTTATTGTTACCAAAATTTGATTCAGCTAATCCGGTAACATGTGCTTTTAATAACTTGTACAGGAGAGATAATGCAAAGATTTGTTTCGTAATGGATTATTCTTATGTCATTAAAAAAAATCAGAAATAACATCTATAAATGTGGAGGACACTAAATACTCAAAAAGGCATCTGAAGGTAGCAGATAAATTTATTGAGTGGGTTCATTTCACTAAGGCATATGTTTGGGATATTTCAAGCAATCCCTTTCCAATTCATCACAAATTGACCCAAGAACACATATGTCTAACATCTGAAGGTAAAATGAGAAGCCACCTTGCAGGACTCTTCTTTAAAATCTAAAGAAAAACACATGATTTCTTACCAAACAAGGCAAGATATTGTTTCCTTAATACTTTGTTTTAAAGAACTCTGCAGGTATAAATTAAAATCAATGCATGCATTTATTATTCCAAGTCGTGTGAACAGCGACGTGATAGAAAACACTTTTTGCCAACAACGAACACTGCTCAATGGGGCCAATACTTACCCCACCTACTTGGGCTACTGCACCTCCCTTAATGCTGTGATTTTGGGGCAGGTCTCTGTATCGAGAAAATCCAACACTGGTTGCAGAGAAGGTGCACAACTGTTTCAGAAACAAACTCAGTCATCAAAGGTTAAAATCCTCCAGTAAAATTATGATACGTGAAATAATAATATTAAAGCATAATTTATGTACAGTCAATCATGCTTTGAAGGTAACTTCTATAAAACGTACCTGCTTACAAAAGCCAGTGAATTTACTGTATACAGTTCCTTTTTGTAGCCTTAATTTACAGGTCTGATTGTATATGATGTTAAAAATTATGTAGTGGGGCTTACAGATCAATTTCTCTCAACAATTGGGCTCAAATCCATTATGTCCCATATATATGAGAGAGTTTGTTAGTAACTTGTCTTTTGTTTTATTCAGGCACTCTGGTTTCCTCTGACTGCCTCAATATAAGTGAAATATTCTTGAATGGAAGATAATTAAACCACCATCTCCTTTGGTAAGGCCACTGAAATCTTCAATGACAATACTATACATACTATTTTATAATTTTAAATGTATATAAAATGACACAACAGGCTAATTATATATTTTGTGAAACACCAAGATCTGAAAGAAACACTAAACAACAATAAACATTTATTTTAATATGGTCTTTGTTGGATTTATTTGAATAACAAGATTATATGTAAATATACTTGTTCATGACATACCGTACCATATAACTTGTTATTAATGCAGGGGCAAATATAACCAACAAACAAATTTAATATCATCCAAGTTGGATTAATTTGAATATTAAGGTTAAATGTAACTATACTTATTCATGACTGCCATATCACTGATTATTTTTGCAGGTGCAAATATTTGCATTTCTGGGCAAAAAATGTATATATTTAATTTTGTGATTTTGATTTTTGCAGATTGCTTAAATATCAAAATTTCAAATAATTTTCAATAAAACATAAAATTGTATATCTTCAGATTTTATTCAAAATCAGAATTGATATGCGTATTATCAACATCAAACTAGTATACGTGGATGGTTATTTATTAAGTAAAATCTACATGCATAAAATAGGATCCTGTAATTCTTGCTTAGGCCAAAAAATGTAGATTTATCTGTCTGTGACAATACCATGCAAAACATGTCAATCGAAATATGATTCATCTTCCATATTTTTTTTCGTAGAATATTTAGAATATTTTGTGATTTATATTTACGTGGATATCAGTCTACAAAAATCAGCTTCCTGCAAAAATTACCAGTTATACGGTATACACCTTTATATACTGTATTTACTGACAGATTGGACAAGAATATAATTCACCCTCTTCAGTAAACCTTAGCCATTCCTCATCATTTATCTGCACACATTCTCTATGAAACCACAGTGAACAAATATTACAACATATCCAGTCTTTTAACTCCTTATAAAAACGATTACATATACCACAGTTTTCATCAGAGCTATCATTTGTTGCATCCTCACAAACTTTACCTTTACCCTTCCCCTTTCCCTTCCCCTTTCTTTTTGCCTTTCCTTCCCCTTTTCCTTTATCCTTTGTTTGTGACATAACTTTCCTTTTTTCTCAGCAACCTCTGGCACAGAGACAGCAGAATCAGCAGGTGGTGAAGCAGAAGTCTAAGTAGTAGATGGAGGATGAGTGTGAATTCCACTGATTCCAGGTATATTTTCTTCGTAAGAATCTGAAGGCAGATCTCTTTCTGTATTTTTAGAACTATGATTTTGATTTTCAACTGACATACTTTCTCTTTCTAAAACTAATTTTACAAGTTCATTATTGATACAATCTTTGTTTTGTGAATAGATACTTCTGGTTATATGCCTTTGAGATTGTAAGCAAGTCTGTTTTTGGGAAAGATTTTTCCAACAAAAAATCTGCATTTAGAAGAAATTTAGATTTCAATCTCAAATGAGAAATTATTTTATCATCTGATGTGTCATTATTGAAAAAAATGATGTCAAAACTACAGCAGCTTTTGTTCTTTTATTCCATGCAATAATCAATTCAGAATCATTACCAAGTTCATTTTTCACCTTATCAAATAAATCTTTTCCAAATTCAATAAGATTTTCATGAGTTAATTTTGTCCTACACAGAATTTCAAGTTGTTTGAAAAAAAAAAAATGTCCCTGATGTTTGTCAGGCTTTCACATTTATTTTGTTTTCGCTTTGTCTCCGACAAACTGTCAGGGTCATTGAATGACTCTTTCAACTCATCATAGCATATGCATAAGGAATTAAGAATTTTCATTTGATTTTGCAAATAAGATACCTTTGATTCCATTCCCTTTGCAAACAATGATAATCTCAATTTTTTGAAACACAATATTTCAATTTTGTA
The DNA here is from genome assembly GCA_029721355.1 of Tegillarca granosa. Classification (NCBI taxonomy): domain Eukaryota; kingdom Metazoa; phylum Mollusca; class Bivalvia; order Arcoida; family Arcidae; genus Tegillarca; species Tegillarca granosa. The sequence continues at coordinate 1,758,313 of JARBDR010000908.1, read as the reverse complement.
ACCACATAACCACTGACATATCTTAACTTCCTTCTACCTGGTGCATGTAAATCATCTAAAACAGTTTAACAGTTCAAGGTGACTAGATAAACTTATAAAAAAATTTCTAAATAAAACATTATTGACAGCAATAACTGAAATTCAGGATATGAATTCACATCTATGTTATAAGCAGCAATCAATCCAATAGCATCATGCTTATACCCATCTGAGTTGAGATAATGTGAAATTTCATGAAGAATTCATTTTAATGATTTTGAGAAAAATCTTGTTTCTCCCTCAGGAAAACAGTTTAAACCAATCAATATCTTCAACAATTGAAGACTGTGACTGAAACCAGTAATGAAACATTTTAATATCTCTGCAGGTGTGTCAATGAATTCATCTATTACAGTATCTAATGCTGCCTGTGATTGCGAATGTAGTCTTTGAGTTGTTTCTTCATAATTACCCGAAATCATATCATTTAAAAATTCCAATTGCACTAATTCTGTATCTGACAAATCTGAATCAAAACCATTATGTTGTTTAGATGCAATGTCTTCATCCATGCTGCCACCAGCACCGCCATCAAAACCACTACTACCATTGCCATCATCATCATGATCACAAACACGTTCCTGATCATTCTTATGGCGACAACATGTCAAATCATCATTCACCAATCTAAGAGATATATTTTTTATAAAAGTAAGTTACTTGATATGGGTGTTTTTGCACAATTTTTTTTGATGTTCACAACTTTAAGACCCTCCACAGATACAACACGCCCGACAGCCACCCCAACTTGGCCAGCTTGACTGCAGTTTTGACAGTTGACTACAACATTTTTCAAACTCATACCCTGTGATTTGTGTATTGTGATAGCATTTGCAAGTTTTAGAGGCAGCTGTACTCTCTTTGTTATAACAATTTTATTTACAGGATTAAAAGTTGTAAATGTTTCCTTCTGAATATTTGCTGTGACAGTTTTTGTTTCCAATGTAAATTTCACATCAACAGAATCAGAATTGAGATTTATCACAATACCTTGGAGACCATTCACAAGTAAGTTATTCAAATTTTTAAGTAGCATGATAGGACATCCAACTTTTAACCCAAGGTTTTTAGGTGCCAAAAATTTCCTTTAATAGTATTGTGAACCTTCATCCACTGCATTATAAATTTTCATATCACCAACTAAATTTTGTAATTTGCTTTAATGTAAATTTCACATCAACAGAATCAGAATTGAGATTTATCACAATACCTTGGAGACCATTCACAAGTAAGTTATTCAAATTTTTAAGTAGCATGATAGGACATCCAACTTTTAGCCCAAGGTTTTAAGGTGCCAAAAATTTCCTTTAATAGTATTGTGAACCTTCATCCACTGCATTATAAATTTTCATATCACCAACTAAATTTTGTAATTTGCTATAGTTATATAAATCCACATCCAAATTAGTTGCAAGTAATTGAATAGAATTAATTTCATCTTTAAGCGGTCTGTCTAAAGAATTCAACATTGCAATGCTTTCACCTGACAGTTCACCTTTTCCAAAATCATTAATGCATTGAATTAGAGTAGATTCATCTTGTCTGTGAATAACATTCAATGACACCTTGTGTGGACAACGCTCGTCAAACCAGGGCAGTGTAAAACAATGCTTACCAGTGTCACCATAGTTCATCAGCCACAGGTGGAAGCTGATAAAAGTCTCCTACCAAGACAACTTGAATAATTCCAAATAATGAATCTGGATTTCTTATACGTCTGCATAAAAACTGCACTTGATGTAAGACTTTAGCACGAATCATTGAGACTTCATCAATAATTAATGTATCCACTTGCTGAATATTTGACTTGGCAGTACTGTATCGTTCATCTGTTTTGACTAAATGGAAAATTTCTTCATTCAGATGCCGTCCCCCTTCAATACCTGCTCATTTATGTAGGGTTTGGGCTTGCAGGTCTCCATAATGTGTAGAAGCAATGCCTACAATATAATTTCATATATTGTACAGTAAAGCATCTTTATACAGAACACAAAAGGGAATGTGACTGTGTCCTTTACATAATTGTAAAAATACATGTGTATTTTTAGAACTGACTGAATGGTGTTTAGCATTGTTTCAATATTTTAGTCATTAGCAAGAAGAAAATTCTATTTTTTAATCTATTTAATCTATATTAAAATATGACCAAGTTTGTGTATACATTCAGGTTAGGTGTTTTATGCCCTAGGCAGTGGCTAAAGGTTTTATAGTCCAAGCACACTAAAGTACTAGAGTGAAATATACATTAAAACCACAATGACCATTAACAACTTCAATTCAGTCAGTTACTACATCTTTCCATTGTGGATGGCCTCAACTACTATTTTTATTATTGTCTATATTTTGTTATGGCTTACTGATAAGAGTCATACTTGGAAAGTTGCAAACTTGGAGCAGGTGCTCTAACCACTAGACCATACATAGAAGTGGTCAACTGCAAGTAAATTAATTATTCTTGCTATATATTTACATATCCTTAGATTGAAAGTTTCACTGCAAATTATGTCTACATATACAGCAATTATGGCATTATTAACATGTGACTATTCAATTACTCATTTCTGTATCTAAGGACTCAAAAATTAATGATGGAAAGAAATCTATTTTATCAGACATTCATATCCTAGCCCTATCGACTTTGAATGAATTTTACTTCTGTTCACCAATTACTTTTGTATTGCTAGTTCACAAAGACAGCTTCGCAGATTAAAGTTATTAAATATCCATCCCTGACATACCATGGTACCAAACATTTAAGCAAGCACAAAAAACAGACGAAAGAACAACCTGCTGTTCTTAACAGGACTTGGCATCATTTATACAACCAAACTTTAAAAATCAGTAAACATGCATGTATTATTACTTGACTGGTTCAAGCTCTGTTTTTACTATGAGCAGTCTAAAAATAAATAAATAAGCTATGTGCATATATTGTAAAAGACCAAGAAAAATAAATTATAAGTCTCTGCTTACTTCTCCCTTCCTCTCAGAATTTTTCCTTTTTCATTATTATTGTAATTTATTTTCTGTGTTTCCATTGGCTCATTGAGCAGAATTCCTGACTTCAACAGTATCTGATCAAAAAATATAATAAAATCTTTAGGACAGAAAGAAAAGTAGATTTAGGCAGAAACACACAAGATTTTTTCTTGCCCTAAATCATAATAATAACAGTTAATGAAAGAATGAAATAAAAAAAAAAGTCTCAACTTTGCTAGTGATGAGTTTTTGGGACAAACATTTTTACATGAGTGTGCTATTAAATAGGGTTTAAATTCATTTCTGTGTGTGTGTGTGTGTGTGTGTGTGTGTGTGTGTGTGTGTATGTGAGTGTGTTTGTGTGTGTGTATGTAACAGAACAATATAAAAAAGTCTTTGGATGCATCTATTGCAAGTCAGCACTGGTGCTTGTTTGTCAAGAATGAATAGACAATACAAAATACCACAGCTATATGGAATCCTGTAAAAAAATTCCTTTTGTATCCCCACCCTAAGATAGCAATGTAAAATTTTTATTTATTTTTTTCAAAATAAAAAAAATATTAAAAATTGCTTTATTCTGTAAATTTTTATTTATTGTGCTAAATTGGATTTTCAGTGGGTGCAAAGGGAATTCTGTACAAATATATTGGTTTTGGTTTGTTGTAATCAACTGCATCATTTAATAGTCATTTTTTTAAAATTTTTAATTAATAATTTATGATAAAATGCTGTTTAGTTACCTGTGGACCATACAACAGACACATGTTATTGTATGTTTCTTAGATATTTTGTGATTTTTATCCACTTTTAAAAATTCCGCGATATTTCAACATCGGAACGCTCGCGTTTGTATGTATAAGCTATACTCATTCGGAACACCTCGCTAGGGTGACTTCCGTTAGTTCGAGGAGCAAGATGGAAGAAATCGGTAACATTTTCTTGGATTTGTCTGATTTCTGAGCGCTGAAATGGAAATCGACGTACTAAATCTGTGATATTTAAGAGGACAAATCATTTTGGAAGCGAACTATGACGTACATTTGAAAGGCAAGTCGATTTGAAATAAAATCTGGTTGGGATTCCCCCGGCGGGTACCTTCAATAAAAAAAATTAGTTGCTTACCTTTTCTCTTTTTATGTACAATTCAACCGGGGTATTGTCCTAAATGTTTTTTTTCAGTAACTATGGAATTTATTCGTCGGAGGCATGAAGGATTGATGCAAAAAACATAATATTAAACAAAAATAACACAATCCTGTCCACAAGTACCTGTGACCAAAGGTGTATCACAGCTGTTTTGTCTACCCCTGTCGACCTCAATTAAGTCAGGATTTTTCTTGTCGTACTGGTTGGCTCGGGGATAAAAGTATAATAAACCGAGTAATCTGCGATGTGTCGCTGCGACACTGGGATCTGTCCTGAGTGGGATTCGAACCCAGGCGGTGAGAGGCACTGTGATCCGTAAGCGCGCGCCCTACCACCCGGCCACCGATGCCCCAGGTTTAGATAAAGAGATAGCCTCTTCAGCTGTTCAGATAAGTAGTTAAATATAGAGATGGGAATTTGAGCATGCTTCCGAACAGAATTGGCAGACAGGTAGACTTTATACAGATATAAACGCTAAAACAGGCATTACGTTTGGTTTTAAAGAAGGATATTCTTTATAGTATTAAATGATCGTTTAATAAGTTATTATTATTATTATTATTATTATTATTATTATTATTATTATTATTATTATTATGTGCAGAATCTTGGATTTTTACAAAAAGAAGTATTCAAAATACTGCAAATTCTCATGTGCAAAATTAGGAATATTCAAAATTCTACACATGGGATTGAAATGTTAGAATGTTGTACAGTATAAATAACTACATATTATAATACATTTATATTGAAGATGTTAGCTCTTTTTACTTAGTTCCCTTTTTGCTTTTTGAAAGGCAGATTATGGCATTACAGATGAGGTCGAGGAAGGTCAGGCATGCGTAATGAAGTCGACAGTTATTAACACCAGTAAGGAAATGAAGAGTTATAGTGATTTTCCAATCCAGAAGGAATATCCGTTTTATATGCATAATAAATATGTAGATAAATACTTTCATCTTTATGAGGATAAATTTGGATTGAAGAAATATATCCGATTCCAAACAGAGGTAATATAGTGTAAATAGTGGTGTACCTTACAACACTTGTTTCTATGGAAACACACACACCACCAGCACCACCAACCACAACATCAGAAAAAAGGTGTTTTCGTGGTCGACGAAACACATGAGAAAAATGTGACATTTTTTAAAGTCAGGGGTTACCAAGGGATACAAAGACATGTGATGATTAAAATTAAAAAGTACTGTGGATTTTGATTAAAAAATTGTTGCTGAAGAGTTTGACACGAATGAGTGATAATTATCGCAGGATTGCGCTAGAGACCTCACTTCCACCGAAGCCATCGGGATCGCGCGTTATATATCTCATTAGCACCGAGGCCATCGGGATCGCGCGCTATAGACCTCACTATCACCGAGGCCATAGGGATCGCGTTATAGACCTCAATATCACGGAGGCCATCGAAATTGCGCTATAGACTTCACTACCACCGAGGCCATTGAGTTGGCGGTATAGACCTCAATACCATGGAGGCCATCGGGATCGCGCACTATAGAACTCAATATCACCGATGACTCTTCGATTGCGCTATAGACCTAACTACCACCGATATCGCCTGGATTACGCGTTATATACCTAATTACCCCGGAACCATCGGGATCACGCTATAGACCTCACTACCACCGAGTCCTTCGTGATCACGCTATAGAACTCATTCCACCGGGATTGCGCTATAGACCTCGTTACTCCCGAGGCCATCGGGATCGCGCTATAGACCTCACTACCACCGATGCCTTCGTGATCACGCTATAGAACTGATTGCACCGGGATTGCGCTATAGACCTCGTTACTCCCGAGGCCATCGCGATTGCGCTATAGACCTCACTACCACCGATGCCTTCGGGATCGCGCCATAGACCTCATTACAACCGAAGTCACCGGGATCACGCTATAGACCTCATTACCACTGAGTCCCTCAAACAAACAAACAAACGAAAAAAAAACATTTTTCTACCACACATTCAAAATATTTATACATAAGAATATTTAAAGTAAGATATAACAGTAATTCTAAAAATTTAAATTTCGTTGCTGACCAGCTTTACCGAATGGTTTGAAATACCGGCCTTTTTAAGCTTTGATAATGTGATATATTTATTGGAATTATATTACATTAAATACATATGATTTGTCATGGTAAATTATATACATTTACAGGTCAAACAATTATCACAAGATGAAGATTTTAAAAATTCTGGCAAATGGAAACTCACCATAATGGATAAGAAGACCAACACGATAGAAGACGTAGTGTTTGATGCCGTTATGGTTTGCACTGGGCATCATGCTGAGAAAAATATACCGATATTTAAAGGGCTTTCAGATTTCCAAGGAAAAGTTGTACATACGCATGATTTTAAAACACCGACCGGTTACGAAGGAAAAAGAGTAGTTGTTATCGGTATCGGGAATTCCGGGGGAGATGTATCGGTAGAACTAAGCAGGGTTGCTTCACAGGTAATTATAAGTATGATCTCCGTTTTTTTTTTATTGTCAAGGTGGCACCCCTTCCGACACGATTTTGTATCGAAAAATCTTGGGTTTTTGATTTAGAATTTGTTTTGACCTTACACAGTCACAGAGCAAAAAGTGTGTTAGGGTCAAAGGACATACAGACTATGTAAATGCGTTTAGGTTATATAACCGGCAATCTAGGTTGATCAACATCTCCTAAAGCCCCGAGGGGTCCCAATGGCTAAATTATTTTAGCGCGAATTTATGAATCACGGCTCTTCACGCCATAAAAATTTGAATCTTGTTTTGACCGAATTTCGTTAGTTCACTTGTCGATCATATTTTCTGTTTTTGTTCTCCTTAGCCCTATGAATGAGAAATACCATATGTGACAATTCTTGACTTCATGACTGAAACACAATAACGCTACTATATTCTGCAAAATAATAAATTTATAAAAAGGAATAAAATCCATTTGTCAAGAAAAGTTTAGCATTTAATTCAAAAATAGGCATTTTAAACAACAATTTCAGAAAAGAATCGCTTTTTAAAAAAAGAATTACAAAAAAGAAACATTTTAAATATGTTTACTTTTGATTTTACGCACACGTATTAGATTATGAGCAATAAATGCAAATAAACGGTACCTGCGTTTTATTATATATTCATACAAATACTCAGAAACTAAATGACTGAAACAAAGCTGACCGTTTATGAGAACTATTTCATACATCTCTGATATAGAAATTGAAAACCTCAAGATAAAGATGACTCTTTTTTTAGTAACAGAAAAAATGCCACGTTTAGGTATTTAAAAACTGAGAATATAGAGATGATTTGTCTTTCTTTTATTTCTTTATAACATAATTCTAGCACAATGTAATATATCTTCTATAAACTCTGGTTAAGGAACATCTTGTATCTGTTCCAGTAGTATTTCTTCTATAAACTCTGGTTAGGAAACATCTTGTATCTGTTCCAATAGTATTTCTTCTATAAACTCTGGTTAAGGAACATATGTATCTGTTCCAGTAGTATTTCTTCTATAAACTCTAGTTAGGGAACATCTTGTATCTGTTCTAGTAGTATTTCTTCTATAAATTCTGGTTAGGGAAAATCTTGTATCTGTTCCAGTAGTATGTATTCTATAAACTCTGGTTAAGGAACATCTTGTATCTGTTCCAATAGAATTTCTTCTTTAAACTCTGGTTAAGGAACATATGTATCTGTTCCAGTAGTATTTCTTCTATAAACTCTAGTTAGGGAACATCTTGTATCTGTTCTAATAGTATTTCTTCTATAAACTCTGGTTAAGGAACATCTTGTATCTGTTCCAATAGTATTTCTTCTATCAACTCTGGTTAGGGGACATCTTGTATCTGTTCCAATAGTATTTCTTCAGTAAACTCTGGTTAGGGAACATCTTGTATCTGTTCCAATAGTATTTCTTCTATAAACTCTGGTTACGGAACATCTTGTATCTGTTCCAGTAGTATTTATTCTATAAACTCTGATAAGGGAACATCTTGTATCTGTTCGAGTAGTATTTTTTCTATAAACTCTAGTTAGAGAACATCTTGTATCTGCTCTAATAGTATTTCTTCTATAAACATTGGTTAAGGAACATGTTGTATCTGTTCAAATAGTATTTATTCTATAAACTCTGGTTAGGGAACATCTTGTATCTGTTCCAATAGTATTTCTTCTGTAAACTCTGGTTAGGGAACATCTTGTATCTGTTCCAGTAGTATTTCTTCTATAAACTTTGGTTAAGGAACATATGTATCTGTTTCAGTAGTTTTTCTTCTATAAACTCTAGTTAGGGAACATCTTGTATCTGTTCTAATAGTATTTCTTCTATAAACTCTAGTTAGGGAACATCTTGTATCTGTTCCAGTAGTATTTATTCTATAAACTCTGGTAAAGGAACATCTTGTATATGTTCCAGTAGTATTTATTCTATAAACTCTGGTTACGGAACATCTTGTATCTGTTCCAGTAGTCTTTATTCTATAAACTTGGATAGTGAACATCTTGTATCTGTTCGAGTAGTATTTCTTCTATAAACTCTAGTTAGGGAACATCTTGTATCTCTTTTAATAGTATTTCTTCTATAAACTCTAGTTAGGGAACATCTTGTATCTGTTTCAGTAGTATTTATTCTATAAACTCTGGTTAAGGAACATCTTGTATCTGTTCCAGTAGTATTTATTCTATAAACTCTGGTTACGGAACATCTTGTATCTGTTCCAGTAGTATTTATTCTATAAACTCTGGTAAAGGAACATCTTGTTTCTGTTCCAGTAGTATTTATACTATAAACTCTTTTTAAGGAACATCTTGTTTTTGTTCCAGTAGTATTTCTTCTATAAACTCTGGTTAGGGAACATCTTGTATCTGTTCCAGTAGTATTTCTGTTATAAACTCTGGTTAACGAACATTTCGTATCTGTTCCAGTAGTCTTTATTCTATAAACATCTAGCATTTGTTACAGGTTTATCTAAGTACAAGAAGAGGTTCGTGGATTATTCACAGAATAGTTGAAAACGGGGCACCAATCGATATGGTTAGATCTTCCAGGTTTACTAGATTTTTACGTGACATATTGCCAAGGAGCTTTATAGATAATATGGCAAAAAAAAACAACTGAACGGACGTTTTAATCACGCGACATATTGTCTGCAACCAAAACATAGCGTAACTGTGGCCCATCCCACCATTAACGACGCCTTACCAAACCAGATCGCTTCCGGTTCTATTATTGTTAAACCAGATATAAAACAATTTACGACTTTCGGTGTAGAATTTACAGATGGGACTTTTGTTGATGATATCGACGCTGTAATATTGGGTACTGGATATATATTTGGTTTCCCCTTTTTAGACAAGTCCGTGATTGATGTTCAACAGACCAAGGTGGATATGTATATGTTAATGTTTCCGCCAAATTTAGAACGTCACACTCTTGCCATAATTGGATGTTTTCAGCCTCTTGGTGCGATTATGCCATTATCAAAGATGCAGTCCCGATTAGCAACACGAGTGTTCAAGGTAGGTGAAATCGTACTATGACTTTTTGTTTTTGCTTAAACTGAAATGGTGTAGATAAATGTATTGTCATAGCACAAATAAATAACTTATATATATCTAGTGTCAGCAAGGTCTCGGATAATGGAGAAATCCCTGAGTGCCCGAAGAAAACTTTTCGTTAAGCTTACACCTGACAAACTTTCTCGCTCAATGATCTTCCCGGCTGTTTTTTCTTCTCTTCTTCTTCTTCTTTTTTATTTTTATTTTTTTTAATCACATGCGTTATTTTGCTCCGAGATCAGAAAGTGTGTGTGTTTAAATCTCGGTCACCAGGGCTTCCTGATAAATATACTTGTATATATATAAATCATACAGAAAAGTGAATAAAGAAATCGTAGTTGGTTACCGAATAAAGAAATCGTAGTTGGTTACTTTATTCTAGTTGGAATAAAGAAATCGTAGTTGGTTCCTGAGCGAAACGCTTATTTAAAAGTGTCAAATTGTCATAAAAATTATTACCACTTACAATTAATAAGGATAATATTTTTGTCCTGTTTAAAATATTTGTAAAGCCAGTAATAACTGAGCAGTGCTCATTTAAACTTCGTTGTAGACTTTTCTTTTAAGGCCCCTGTTATGTTTAAAAAAACATAAAAAAAAATAAAATAAATAAATAAATAAATAAATAAATAAACAAAATAAATACATAGATAAAACAATTTTTTAAAAAAAGTCTGTCAAATGTTCTAGAATACTAGTCAGTTAGTAAACCCTCTTGAAATTGAATTTTTTATTGGACAGGGAGATGTTGCTTTACCATCACGTGATGAAATGTGGGCGGAGATTCACCACAGACGTCTGCGGCAGAACGTGGAATCTCAAAGACATACTATACAAGTTGATTATGTTACATACATAATTGAATTAGCCGAAATGGTTGGATGTAATCCTAACTTAAGTAAGATAAAAATAATTATATATTTTATGTCACGTTCTAATATTTGATACTGAAAAATCCAAATAAGTAATGTGTTCTGGAAAAAAAACACTGTAGAAACTCCAATTTCGTTGATAAGTAATTTATAAAGAAAATTGATGGGAGTTAAATTCATGGAATTGTGTTTTGAAAATCTAGATCCTATCGCAGCCATGGTTAAAAAAATATTGATATTATTGTTTAATTAGTTTCCACGATACACGAAAAGAAACCGAAATTTAATCCCCTTACGAACATATGAGATTTTACAGTAATTTTGCAGACCATGTCAAAAAATGTCAAGCAAAATGTTCATTATTCTTCGGTAAATACTATTTAGCAAGTTTCTTAAGTACAAGACAAGATTCTTGTTTTCACTATTGAGATATGTTTTAGTCAACATCGTATAAAACAGTTACACTATTATTATTCTAAAATTTTTTACTTATTGACGGAAGAAAAAAAGATTTCTTGACACAAAAATTATTTTAAAATGATAAATTGTCTGTTTTGAAAGACTTGTTAAATGAACTTTCGTGTTCAAACGCAATTTTACTTATTCGGGATCCAGTTAATAATCCAGATTTGTTTGTTCAAAGCTTTGTAAGTTAAAAATTACCAATTAAATACATTTATTATGGACATAGGGTTCTGACATAAATTATTTCTGTTTGAGAACATGTGTATAAATTAACTAATTAACATAAATTTAAAAACATAACAATTAATGAATGGTGGGGAAGTACATTCATATAATTTTGGAGCACATGGAAAAGTTTTTTTTATAATTTGGATGATTTTTTTTCAGGGCAAAAGTTATTAACAGACCCGAAGTTGGCACTTAAATGTATATTTGGACCATGCACACCTTAACAGTTCCGCCTAACTGGACCTAGAAACTGGAACGGAGCTAGCGAGACAATCATGACACAATGGGATCGAACATTTTTTCCACTGAAAACACGACCGCTCGGATTTAAAACGGAAAAATCCTCAAACACATTTTATTTGTATGTTTTCTTCATTGTGGTTCTGGCATGGTTCATAAAAATATTCTTTTCTTCATGATAAAAACAAACTAGATAGGAACAACAGACAAATGTAAATGACTTATTACAAATCATCCATCAATATGGTCTTTTTATAGCTTAAATACTAAATGTGGATAGATAAAGTTGTGGATTAATGCGTGTATAGCAAAAAACAAGGAAAGCGGGATTATTATAATCGGAATTATTATAATTTCTGTTTAATGAATAGTTTAAAAAGTATTTTTGATTTTTGATGCACAAATTTTCGTTCAAAAATGAAAAAACTTTTTTTAAAAATTGAAATTAATTATTAATCATTAAATTTGTAAATATTTTCCCTAGAAATCGCAGGCAAATGCTTTCTTTTTTATCATCACATAATCATTTGATAAGGTCGTTGTTGCCATTATTCAAGAAAATGTCGCATCCTGATTATAGCTTGTCATTGTGCGATTGTTTCTCAATCAACTGTCCATTGCAGTTGAAACTTGTTAAGCAACCAAGAACGAAAATGTTTGAGTTAATTATAAAATAGCCAAATAGGTTGAAATGAATAATTTACAAAAAGAATCCAAACTAAACCAGAACAATACACATACAGAAAAACACATGCTACATTATAATTTCAAGTCAATAAATTATATGAATGAATGAATTTCCGAAATGTGCACATCTGGCACATCAAAATTCAACTGGTATTTGTGTTATATATATATATATATATATATATATATATATATATATATATATATATATATATATATATATATATATATATATATATATATATTTTTTTTTAAGAAATGACATTAGTTTGGGGGCACTTCATGCTAGTATGTACCGGGTGTTCCGGGTACAAATTGCATGAAGAGCGAAGCTCTTCATAATAAACTTGTACCCTGACCACCCGGTATCATACTAGCATGAAGTGCCCCAAAAACAATGTCATTTCTTATATTTAGTAGTGTAAAACGTGCCTTTGCCGATCTCAAGTACTGTCATTGACTAGGTTCAAAACCTTCTTTGGTCTTTTTTGTCACTAAAAATAGTTTTTTTCACTGGTCTCTCCTGTTTAAAGACGCGACTGATTATAAAAAAGTAAATGGATCTTGAAATTGGCTTAAAATTCCATTTAAACATTGTCAGATGTTAACATCTATACAACCTCGTCAATTGTAATGAGACCTTAAAACCCCAAGGCTCTGTGTCGAGGTAGGCGTGGTACGTCAAACCCCCCTTCCCCCTGCACATTGCCCTTAGCACAATGCAAATTTCTTCTTCTTCACCTTTAGCTGGTGACGTCTTGATACAAGTGAAATTTCTTGACAGGGACGTAAAACCCCATAAAATCATTAAATCCACTTGCAAGCAAAGTTTTCAAATATCATATGGAAAGCTTAAGACAACGAATAAAACTTGAAACCTTCATAAAACATAACAGTAATATTGACGGTTCTGTAACACCATTAAAAACTGCAATTTCAATAGATACAGTAGAACTTCGATGGCTCGAAGTTCAAGGGTCTTCGACCAATTATTCGAGCCATCAGGGGGTTCGCGCGATCGAAGGCACATCGAGGCACGATCGCAGGTTCAGGTTCTTCTGATTATCAACGGACAAAGAATCTTTAAACTTGTAATACATGTAAATGTATTTATAGGTGCGAATTAAAATTGCAGTATTCGTCTTGAATTATTTAAGATTCATAAATAATGAAGAGTAGAAACGTGCCAATTAAAAATACAAAATTCATTATTTATCGTGATATCTCGATAATGTTTTCAAACTTAAATGCTGATCTGTGACCAGTCGTATTATGGCTACAGGCCTAGAATATCACACTTTATTTTAATTTCAACAAGTGATGATTATTCCTATGTTTTAAAAAATATGACAGCAATTTTATTTTAATGATTATTTTTACATCGCGCTGATAATTTAGTAGTTCACCAGGATTTGATATATTTTTCAAATCTGTTTAATTACTCGGAGACCAAGAGAAAAAGCAAGTCAATTCTTGAGGGATTAGTTCAAATTTTACCATGTTTTATATAAAACGTTTTTGTTTTGTGATTAAATAAACATAGCCAGAAATTTTGGATCACAAAATCTGGAAGTCGAGTAAAGATATTTTTCCTCTACATTCAACATCATTTCACTTTTATCAGGAGAGTCAGTTATGGAATAGTTGAGAAACCGGTAGATCAAAAAAAAAAAAAAAAAAAAAAAAAAAAAAAAAAAAAAAAAAAAAAAAAAAAAAAAAAAAAAAAAAACCAAAAACACTAATATTCGACACACAAACCTTTCTAAAGTTAAACTGTCATATAAGCAAATACAAATTCATATAGGGTACGACTGATAATAAAATCCCTGTATAAAAGTGTATAGACACTGGATGGTAATGCCCAATGTTGAGTTGAGTAATGGTGTTTAACGTCCCAGTCAAAAATATTTCACTTATGTCGAGACGTTGCTAGCTATAGGCGAAAGTGTAGAAATTTTACTTGTGCGTTGCGCTGATGGCATTATACATCAGGGTTCTTTATCGTGTTACGCTTACCGGAACACGGGACCTCGTTTATTTTAAGTTCCCATCCGAAGGAACCGCGAACTTCATTTCGTAATGCCGAGTACTTGGCGAACAGTTACTACCCACTTTCCAATCTTGAGTCAGACCCAGACGGGGTTCGAACCTACGACCTCACATTTATGGAGCACTCTACTTACCTCATCTTTTTATATCAATATCACAACTTTCCATGATATTATCACAACTTTCCATGATATTATCTCGACTTGTCGAGATATTAAGTCGACATGTCCAGATAATTTTATGTCGACTGAAATTATGTCGATGTCAGAAATAAGCCACCATAGATGTCAGAAATAAGCCATATTTCTAGAATCTGCGTCAACTCCGAAAATATAGTTTCCGTATCCGCTTCCAATTTGGATTTAGTAAGGTTAATTTACTTCCGCTTTCACTTTGTTTTTACGACGGGGCCTTAATGAATACTGATACGAAAAAGTGATAATTATTAGCGAAATCTTCATAATTTTTCTTTAATTAATTGAATCTCAGATATCTGGAATGTTTGCTAAATGAAGTTTTTCCAAATAGTTGGTTTGTGACGACTAAAACTGTATTTCCACTCACACGAGTGGATGAGTTGATCATCGACTCCGAGTTTATCAACACAAAGATTTGGGGTATTTTCTTATTTATATATATAAAGATGATGTATATCTTCTATTTTAATTATATATGAATTAAGGTATCGCATCTATCCGAGCGAAATTTTCCAGTGACAGATTTAGCAGGGGGGAAGGGGGGTCTTCGTGTTTATATAATTGCCATTTGTAAATCCCACTTGCAATTACAATTACTACATCATAAAATCACAGGGGCTTGGTGTCAAGATTTAGGTATTTTTGTTTTAAATATTATTCATTGGTGGTTTTATTACATGCGAGGTTGGTACTAGTTCACACATATCGATAACTTAAAAATACTGAATGTACTGAATGTACGGCCCTCTTGGCTGATGAGAAAGTGCTCTACCACAAGGCTAAAAGATCCAGTCCAGAAAGTCTGTCAGTAAATCATTCCATTATATCTACTAAATACAACACCACAACTAGTTCAGCCTTTCTAAATAGACATGGTTCCCATTTAGCTTTGATAACCTGAGATTATAATTGAGGACCAGAATACGTAACTTAAATACAGTCTTGGATATATGATATTCTTTTTTTTTCTTCTTTTAATATACAACATGCATTTAATGTCAGGAATTACATGATGTACAACCATTTAACAGAATGTATATGTTGTTGTTTTTGTTTTGTTTTCTATCTGTTTGTTCAGAAAAAGAGAAAAGTTTCAAATGTTGCCATCACACAAAATTCTGAATTTTCTTTTACTTTATACTAGTATTTTTCACTTTCTTTCTTTTTAATTTGCATATATCAGGCTTTGCTTTCGATAATACAATGTATATTCCTATCTCAAGTTTAGAATTATTTGTTGTTATTTTGAAGAAAGAAGTCATTGTATCCATGACTATCCCCAAACATGGATAATTAAAAATCAAATAAATAAATTAAGGCTGAATACCAGTCAGTCATTTTTACATATTAATGAAGGCTGTAGGTATTTTATAACTGGCAAGTAAATCACTGTTTTGTATGTCAATCTATTTTTTATTGTGGAGATAAGGATTTTTTATTTAATGATAGATTTAAATCAATTTCACAAAATCAGTGATTGTAAAGAACCATGGACATGAATGGAACATTATCTCTAATTGAAGATTTCTGACGGGCTGTTGTTGTGCAAGAATTTATGAACTTTTATAGTCTTATAACATTTTTGTCATTAAGAAACACAGAATTTTTGTTTATTTTTAGTTTATGCAAAATGAACGAATTGTGTCAATCACATACTTTTAATCAAATGCTACATTAGCACCTAAAATTGGAATTGTTAAATGACTTGAACATACCTGTCAAGTCACACACATTGGGCGTATGTCAAATGCAATTTGGATGTAAATCACCCTCACACACTAAACTTTCACAAACACATGCATAATAAAACATACCTGTCAAGTCACACGAATTGTGCATATTTCAAATGCAATTTGGATGTAAATCACGCTCACAAACACACGCATTATCAAACATACATGTCAAGTCACACGAATTGGGCATATGTCAAATGCAATTTGGATGTAAATCACCCTCACACACTAAACCTTCACAAACACATGCATAATCAAACATACCTGTCAAGTCACACGAATTGGGCATATGTCAAATGCAATTTGGAAGTAAATCACGCTCACACACTCAACTTTCACAAACACACGTGTAATCAAACTACCCAGAAAATAAAAACTGACTACATAGATTTATCATTTATCAGTTATAACAGCGGCATTTAAAACATTTAAAATGTTGCTGGTTATAAGTTTCTTGACAATTTTACCGACCAAAATGTACTCATAGATCCAGTATTATATACTGATCCGGTAATATTTTGGTTTCTTTTTGCATGTTTTGTAGATTCTGCCTCTTTGATGATGTTTCAAATTGCTTGTGAATTTAACGCCATTGTTTTCATTTTTTACCTGGGGGTAGATGTGCTTCAGTCTTTAGGTTGTCACATGCTCAACTTTGATAACCCTTGACAGCTATGCCTAAAATGTTCCTGTATTGTTTTATTATGTGAAAGATAATTTTGCCTGTAATTATTTCTTTTATGTCAATAACATTAATTAAATTTATTTTAGATCATTTCATATGTATAGAAATGAGCGACAATTGGAAAAATGGTATAGTGAACAATTTAAGAATGTTCAAGAGGAATTTAGCTAAACCAGAAACCGTTGTAGATCATCTTTTTTCTGATGGAATTCTTACAGCTGAAATGAAAGAAGATATAATGGTAATGAAATGAATTCCATTGCATACTGATACTTGAAAGGCAGAGGTATAACTTTCATGAGGTTGTCAGTGTCCATGTAATCTGTGTCTTGAGAGAGACAAAGCTGTCATGAGGTTGTCAGTGTCTCTGTAATCTGTGTCTTGAGAGAGAAAGCTGTCATGGGATTGTCAGTGTAATATGTGTCATGACAGAGACACAGTTGTCGTAAGGGTTGTCAGTGTCTGTGTTATCTGTGTCTTGAGAGAGACATAGCTGTCATGAGGTTGTCAATGTAATCTGTGTCATGACAGAGACTTAGTTGTCATAAGGGTTGTCAGTGTCTCTGTAATCTGTGTCACGACAGAGACATAGCTGTCATGAGTTAGTGTCTCTGTAATCTGTGTCGTGTAAGAGACATAGTTGTCATGAGATTGTCAATGTAATCTGTGTCTTGAGAGACATAGCTGTCATGGGATTGTCAATGTCTTTATTATCTGTGTCATGGCAGAGACATAGCTGTCATGGGATTGTCAATGTAATCTGTGTCATGACAAAGATATAGCTGTCATGAGGTTTTAAATGTCTTTTTTATCCATGTCTTGGCAGATACATAGCAGTCATAAGGTCTTTGTAATGTTTGTTGTGATTTAAAAAGTTAAGAGATCAGTGAATTAAGAAATTGTGTTTTACACCCCAGTCAAGATTCTTGCACTTTTTTCAAGCCTGTAAAAAAAGAGTGTCTTTAGAAAACCACCAACATTTGGCAAGCAAATTGACAAACTTTCTCAAACTAGGATCTGTCCGACAGAGATTCAATCCTATATGGTGAGAAGCACTATGATCCATAAAAACTCACTTTACAAATTTATTATTGAAATTATAACTTATGAAGGTTAGTAAAGAACATTTTTTACATTGCATAACAATAAACTTAAAATTATTTTACAGCAATTTCACGATGAACCTGAGAAGTTGACAGATAGAATGTTGACAATATTATTACGTCGTGGGCCTAAGGCATTACCAGCTCTCCATCGGGCATTGATAGATGATAATTCTTATTTAGCAGAACTTATACAGCCATATGTTGAAGAATTACAGAGAGAATTAGAAATAAAAGAAGCTAAATTTCATCCGTCAGGTTTGTATAAATTTACAGTAAAATGTACTTCAGATTAAAAAAATCTAGAATACCAGAAAGAGGAGTGGTGCACTTTGTTTTCCTCTACTTTCCAAGAACATACTTCTCAAAATACATGTGATTGAAATAATTTTTAATGGAGTGAAAACCATGTCACTAAACTCTGCCCCTTTCTGGACCAAAAGTTTAATTCTTATTCCAGGAAAGTGGAATTGTCACAGCCACCGCTTGTAAATACACTGTTAAAACATAGTCTCTCTCATCACATAAGTTCAAATCCTAGCAAGGGAGATTATCAAAGTGTTTTTATAATTTTCTTTTTTTTTGGGAGGGGGGAGGTATTATAATTTCCTCCATATATATCTAATATATATATATATATATATATATATATATATATATATATATATATATATATATATATATAATCAAAATAAAAATTCCAACACGACCAGTTAATTAAGGAATCACATTATTTACTATTCAATAGTGCTTTCATGCCTGCTGGCAATTATCAGGTAAATGATTAACGTTACTATGTACAGTATAACAGTTACTGTAACAGAGAGAATGACACCATGTAGGTTACTCAAGTTTCCCATATCCTGCATTAAGTTTGGGTTTAAATTTTTGAAAAAAAAATGTTTCCTTGCTTGAACGTTTAATGCTATCTGTGTCTATCAGTTTATAAAAAGGAAACACAATAAATGATTGCTTTCCACATACATCTAGATGTTCACTAAGAGGAATTTGCTGAAGTTGTGGCTGTCCAATTTGTTGCTTATGTATTTTTACTTGTTCACACATTGCATTCCCCGTTTTACATAGTAACGTTAATCATTTACCTGATGATTGCCAGCAGGCATGAAAGCACTAGTAAATATTTAGTAATGTGATTCCTTAATTAACTGGTCATGATGGGTTTTTTATTTTGATTATATATATATTCTGTACACTAATTTTAAAACTGAGAACTATATATATATATATATATATATAATATAAGATATGCCTAAATATTTTAGGATATCTACTACAAATTTATCAGAGATGATAAAACATTATTTATTGAGTTTTATTGATCTTTGAGTAGCAATATTGAACCAGAATCCATGTGAGTTCAGTAATTACTACAAAAGGGTCAATGAAACCTTATATTAATGTCTTATATCTGATGTGTATTGCGAGGCTTAATAATTACATATACAATATTGTTTGTGACATTGGCAGACACATGTGTTATGATGATGTTAGATAGTTTATTTTCAATACGGAAGTTCATGTGAAAGGAAAACAGACAAATCAAAATTAAAGATCGCTGATGGGGTGGTTTTCCGAGGTATGTGCATGTGGTGCATTGGGTTTTAACTTGTAATTGTGTTATATATTTAAATAAAATTATTTTAACAAAGTATCTAACATCAGCAAAACATATGTGTATGCCAATGTCATAAACAGTACATGTATGTGTACTTATCAAGAAGCCTTGTTTGCTTACCCAAAAGTACAATATTACTATCAGTTTCTCACATTGCCTAGGTTTAATTTTTTATCCCACTAAGGCTGTTCATGGTGTGAGAAAAACTTTTCATTTGCCAAAGGTTATAGTTTTAAAAATAAAAGAATTAAAGACATGGCAGTATAAAAATGTTTTATACAAGTAACCACATTCCTCAATCTTTACTTTCAATGTTCAACAGCTTTGATATATGATGATATAAGTAACCACATTCCTCAATCTTTACTTTCAATGTTCAACAGCCTTGATATATGTTGTTTTAAGTAACCACATTCCTCAATCTTTACTTTCAATGTTCAACAGCTTTGATATATGATGATATAAGTAACCACATTCCTCAATCTTTACTTTCAATGTTCTATAACCTTGATATATGTTGTTTTAAGTAACCACATTCCTCAATCTTTACTTTCAATGTTCAACAGCCTTGATATATGTTGATATAAGTAACCACATTCGTCAATCTTTACTTTCAATGTTCAACAGCCTTGATATATGTTGATATAAGTAACCACATTCCTCAATCTTTACTTTCAATGTTAGACAGCCTTGATATGTGTTTATATAAGTAACCACATTCCTCAATCTTTACTTTCAATGTTCAACAGCCTTGATTTATGTTGATATAAGTAACCACATTCCTCAATCTTTACTTTCAATGTTCTACAGCCTTGATATATGTTGATATAAGTAACCACATTCCTCAATCTTTACTTTCAATGTTCTACAGCCTTGATATATGGTGATATAAGTAACCACATTCCTCAATCTTTACTTTCAATGTTAGACAGCCTTGATATATGTTGATATAAGTAACCACATTCCTCAATCTTTACTTTCAATGTTAGACAGCCTTGATATATGTTGATATAAGTTACAACATTCCTCAATTTTTACTTTCAATGTTCAACAGCCTTGATATATGTTGATATAAGTAACCACATTCCTCAATCTTCACTTTCAATGTTCTACAGCCTTGATATATGTTGATATAAGTAACCACATTCCTCAATCTTTACTTTCAATGTAAGACAGCCTTGATATATGTTGATATAAGTAACCACATTCCTCAATCTTTACTTTCAATGTTCTACAGCCTTGATATATGTTGATATAAGCAATCACATTCCTGAATCTTTACTTTCAATGTTCAACAGCCTTGATATGTGTTGATATAAGTTACAACATTTCTCAATTTTTACTTTCATTATACGACAACCTTGATATATGTTGTTATAAGTAACCACATTCCTCAATCTTTACTTTCAATGTTCAACAGCCTTGATATATGTTGATATAAGTAACCACATTCCTCAATTTTTACTTTCAATGTTCAACAGCCTTGATATATGTTGTTATAAGTAACCACATTCCTCAATCTTTACTTTCAATGTTCAACAGCCTTGATATATGTTGATATAAGTAACCACATTCCTCAATTTTTACTTTCAATGTTCAACAGCCTTGATATATGATGGCATAAGTAACCATATTCCTCAATCTTTACTTTCAATGTTTGACAGCCTTGATATATATTGTTTTAAGTAACCACATTCCTCAATCTTTACTTTCAATGTTCAAAAGCCTTGATATATGTTGATATAAGTAACCACATTCCTCAATTTTTACTTTTAATGTTCAACAGTCTTGATATATGTTGATATAAGTAACCACATTCCTCAATTTTTACTTTCAATGTTCAACAGCCTTGATATATGTTGTTATAAGTAACCACATTCCTCAATCTTTACTTTCAATGTTAGACAGCCTTTATATATGTTGATATAAGTAACCACATTCCTCAATCTTTACTTTCAATGTTCTACAGCCTTGATATATGATGGCATAAGTAACCAAATTCCTCAATCTTTACTTTCAATGTTTGACAGTCTTGATATATATTGTTTTAAGTAACCACATTCCTCAATCTTTACTTTCAATGTTTGACAGCCTTGATATATGTTGATATAAGTAACCACATTCCTCAATCTTTACTTTCAATGTTCGACAGCTTTCGACAAATGTCAGTAATTATAACTAAGTGCTTGATAACACTTATCAATAACAGAAGTGAACAAATCTTGACTGGAATGGAAAAAAACCCTATATAACTGATGATAAAATTATTTCAACAAAGCAAGCATGCCGATTTCATGCTGATTTAACAAACCAAGCAGGTAAATTTTATATTGATTATTAAATAAGTGACATTTTTTTTTTACTTTAAGAATGGCCTCCAACGACTGAAGAACATGACCGTATGAAAAATGATAAAGTTACTTTGAGTGATATTGACATCATGAAGTCTAAATATAACAGTCGAGCTGTAAGTACTGTACTCAGTGTGTGGGAGATATCAGTCCTATTGGGTCTTGTGTTAAGAGTGAACATGAATGATCAGGGTTAATTACTGTGGGAGAACTTGTCTTGTGGGATTATCAGTCCTATTGGGGCTTGTGTTAAGTGTGAAGATTAATGATCAGGGTTAATTAACTGTGGGAGAACTTGTCATGTGGGAGATATCAGTCCTATTGGGTCTCTTGTGTTAAGTGTGAAGATTAATGATCAACGTTTAACTGTGGGAGAACTTTTCGTGTGGGAGATATCAGTCCTGTTGGGTCTTGTGTTGAGGGTGAAGATGAATGATCAGGGTTTAACTGTGAGAGAACTTGTTGTGTGGGAGATATCAGTCCTATTGGGTCTTGTTTTAAGTGTGAACATGAATGATCAGCATTAAACTGTGGGAGAACTTGTCATTTGGGAGATATCAGCTCTATTTGGTCTCTTGTGTTGAGTGTGAACATGAATGATCAGCATTAAACTGTGGGAGAACTTGTCATTTGGGAGATATCAGTCCTATTGGGTCTCTTGTGTTGAGTGTGAACATGAATGATCAGCATTCAACTATGGGAGAACTTGTCATGTGGGAGATATCAGTCTTATTGGGTCTCTTGTGTTGAGTGTGAAGATTAATGATCAGGGTTTAACTGTGAGGGAACTTGTTGTGTGGGAGATATCAGTCCTATTGGGACTTGTGTTGAGTGTGAACATGAATGATCAGCATTAAACTGTTGGAGAACTTGTCATGTGGGAGATATCAGTCCTATTGGGTCTTGTGTTGAGTGTGAAGATTAATGATCAGGGTTTAACTGTGGGAAAACTTGTTGTGTTGGAGATATCAGTCCTATTTTGTCTCTGATGTTGAGTGTGAAGATTAATGATCAGCAATAAACTGTGGGAGAACTTGTTGTGTGGGAGATATCAGTCCTATTGGGTCTCTTGTGTTGAGTGTGAAGATTAATGATCAGGTTTTAACTGTGGGAGAACTTGTTGTGTTGGAGATATCACTCCTATTGGGTCTGTTGTGTTGAGTGTGAAAATTAATGATCAGCGTGTAACTGTGGGAAAACTTGTTGTGTTGGAGATATCAGTCCTATTGAATCTTTTGTGTTGAGTGTGAAGATTAATGATCAGCATTAAACTGTGGGAGGACTTGTCATGTGGGAGATATCAGTCCTATTGGGTCTTTTGTGTTTAGTGTGAAGATTAATGATCAAGGTTTAACTGTGGGAGAACTTGTTGTGTGGGAGATATCAGTCCTATTGGGTCTTGTGTTGAGTGTGAACATGAATGATCAGCATTAAACTGTTGGAGAACTTGTCATTTGGGAGATATCAGCTCTATTGGGTCTCTTGTGTTGAGTGTGAACATGAATGATCAGCATTAACCTGTGGGAGAACTTGTCATTTGGGAGATATCAGTCCTATTGGGTCTCTTGTGTTGAGTGTGAACATGAATGATCAGCATTCAACTATGGGAGAACTTGTCATGTGGGAGATATCAGTCTTATTGGGTCTCTTGTGTTGAGTGTGAAGATTAATGATCAGGGTTTAACTGTGAGGGAACTTGTTGTGTGGGAGATATCAGTCCTATTGGGACTTGTGTTGAGTGTGAACATGAATGATCAACATTAAACTGTTGGAGAACTTGTCATGTGGGAGATATCAGTCCTATTGGGTCTTGTGTTGAGTGTGAAGATTAATGATCAAGGTTTAACTGTGGGAAAACTTGTTGTGTTGGGGATATCAGTCCTATTTTGTCTCTGATGTTGAGTGTGAAGATTAATGATCAGCATTAAACTGTGGGAGAACTTGTTGTGTGGGAGATATCAGTCCTATTGGGTCTCTTGTGTTGAGTGTGAAGATTAATGATCAGGTTTTAACTGTGGGAGAACTTGTTGTGTTGGAGATATCAGTCCTATTGGGTCTCTTGTGTTGAGTGTGAAAATTAATGATCAGCGTGTAACTGTGGGAAAACTTGTTGTGTTGGAGATATCAGTCCTTTTGAATCTTTTGTGTTGAGTGTGAAGATTAATGATCAGCATTAAACTGTGGGAGAACTTGTTGTGTGGGAGATATCAGTCCTATTGGGTCTCTTGTGTTGAGTGTGAAGATTAATGATCAAGGTTTAACTGTGGGAGAACTTGTTGTGTGGGAGATATCAGTCCTATTAGGGCTTGTGTTAAGAGTGAACATGATTGTTCAGCGTTTAACTGTGGGAGAACTTGTCGTATTGGAGATTTCAGTTCTATTGGGTCTTGTGCTGAGTGTGAAGATGAATGATCAGGGTTAATTAACTGTGGGAGAACTTGTCATGTGAGAGATATCAGTCCTATTGGGTCTCTTGTGTTGAGTGTGAAGATGAATGATCAAGGTTTAACTGTGGGAGAACTTGTTGTGTGGGAGATATCAGTCCTATTGGGTCTTGTGTTAAGAGTGAACATGATTGTTTAGCGTTTAACTGTGGGAGAACTTGTCGTTTGGGAGATATCAGTTCTATTGGGTCTTGTGCTGAGTGTGAAGATGAATGATCAGGGTTAATTAACTGTGGGAGAACTTGTCATGTGAGAGATATCAGTCCTATTGGGTCTCTTGTGTTGAGTGTGAAGATTAATGATCAAGGTTTAACTGTGGGAGAAATTGTTGTGTGGGAGATATCAGTCCTTTTGGGTCTTGTGTTAAGAGTGAACATGATTGTTCAGCGTTTAACTGTGGGAGAACTTGTCGTATGGGAGATATCAGTTCTATTGGGTCTTGTGCTGAGTGTGAAGATGAATGATCAGGGTTAATTAACTGTGGGAGAACTTGTCATGTGAGAGATATCAGTCCTATTGGGTCTTGTGTTAAGTGTGAAGATTAATGATCAGCGTTTAACTGTGGGAGAACTTGTCGTTTGGGAGATATCAGTCCTATTGGGTCTTGTGTTGAGTGTGAACATGAATGATCACAGAATATAAACAAGTTTAGCAGTTTAAGGTCACCTAATAACTTTGTTTATTGAGCTGAATTCATGAACAATAAAACTCCATTGATATGCTCTTTAATTATTTTGCAACTTCACTTATTGTCACATTATTTTATGTTGATCATTTTTATTTTATCTTAACAGTCGGTTGCTTGTCATTTACCCCACAACTTTAGCTAATTTATGAACAATAAAATATTATTATCTGTATCTGTATTAGTATCTTGATGGATCCACTTCTGGATATACAATCAATGAGAGAGAGAGAGAGAGAGAGAGAGAGAGAGAGAGAGAGAGAGAGAGAGATGCCTGTTGATTTTTTCATGCCCTTTAATGACTTTGCCACGTCACTTATTGTCACATTATTTTATGTCGATCATTTTTATTTTTTCTTAAAAGTTGATTTCCATCCATTTATTCCACTCACTTTGGTTATACAAATGATGACAATGAATGAAGGATTTATTGTACGTACCTGATTCTAAAAGAAAAAGTCAATATTCAACCACTTCTTTCTTCAAAGTCATTTCAGGAATAGTGGAGGAAATGAGAGTACCCAGAGAAAATCATTTGAAAAACTTTCTTCTGGAAGGATTTTCACCAAGTGGGATTTGAACCTAGACATTGAGAATAATCTTCATCCTTTAGCATAAACTTAGCTATTGAGCCTCTATTTAAATGTTGAAATTCAAACAAATTGCAGAACTCTTCAATCTGATCTTATGTTTTAATTGGGTTATCCATGCCAGGGTTATCCATGCCAGGGTTATCCATGGTAGGGTTATCCATGGCAGGGTTATCCATGGTAGGGTTATCCATGGTAGGGTTATCCATTGCAGGGTTATCCATGGTAGGGTTATCCATGGTAGGGTTATCCATGGCAGGGTTATCTTTGGTAGGGTTATCCATGGCAGGGTTATCCATGGTAGGGTTATCCATTGCAGGGTTATCCATGGTAGGGTTATCCATGGTAGGGTTATCCATGGCAGGGTTATCCATGGCAGGGTTATCCATGGCAGGGTTATCCATGGTAGGGTTATCTATGGCAGGGTTATCCATTGTAGGGTTATCCATGGTAGGGTTATCCATGGCAGGGTTATCCATGGCAGGGTTATCCATGGCAGTCAAGAAAAACACTGCTAGATTAATCAACAGTCTGCTTTTATTTATTTTTTTCCAGACATATCCAATGAAAAACAGAGTCAGAGGGAGAGTATTAATCATCAACAATATCCATTTTCTTGGAAAAGCTAAAAACACCGGAAAATCACTTTCTTATAGAGATGGATCAGCACATGATGAAGAGTTGATAACAGACCTGTTTTCACAGCTACATTTTATAATCGTAACACACGGAGACAAAACAGCTGATGTAAGCTTCTATATTTATAATGTAACTTAATAGTCAGGTGATTCAATGTCATGTGATCGTAAATACCAGAAAATTTTTTGAACCCATTTGTGAAAAATAAACCTTTCCTATTATCTGTTTGTCAAATCTTCCATCTGTTTAGTATTTGTAGGTCATATAAGATATAAACGTCAAACAAATGTAATTTGCAACATATAACAAAGAGTTATGCCCCTTGAAAATTAAACCAGTGATGTTAAATACTGTGAGAACAGTACATGTATCAATACAGTCGGAACTCTTTAGGGATGGAGGTATCTTTATAAAAGGGAAAAGGGAAGTAACTCACACAATGTTGATATTCTGTTTCGCTCTGACCTGGTCCCCTGCTTGAAACCCTGTCTCTTTGATTTTTTTGTTGTATAAATATCTATGTTTATTGCAGACTATTTTAATTTTATCGTTTGCATAAAAATCTAGAAAAAAAATGGAAAAAAGATTTGCAACACATTCTGAAGAAGATATAACCGAAGATCTGTGGTTCTTTTAACAGTGCATCTGTAAATGCTTTTAGAAAAGACACATGATACCATGCCATAACATCAGTAACATATAACTATTGTAGCAAGCCATTTTAGAATAAGAACATTTTGTTCAAAACAGTTGTACCTATCTAGTGACCAATGGTCATAAGACAAGTTGTACCTATCTAGTGACCATTGGTCACAAGACAAGTTGGACTGGTAAGAGGATATCTATATAAGTACCTACAATCATATCTCTGGACATTTACCCCAGCATCTATCCAAAGTTGGGAGTTGTAATTTTAGTGATCCAGTGTTTGTATTATAGCAAAACCCTGATCTATCACCCCCGATCTATCACCCCCGATTTATCACGAAACTTACTTATCACCAAAGTATCATCTAGACCCGTTTTCATCTCCTGTATGATCATTATACTGTTATTGTTACCTTAATAATGTCACCAATTAATGTGGTCACACATGACTGGTCACACATGACTGGTCACACATGTCTGGTCACACATGACTGATTTTACTTAAAGTAGACACACGGAAAGATGTACATTACAACATTTAAGGAACACATTCATGCATACAACTACATGTATCTATGACTAACCAACAATATGTGTTATTAAGACAACATTTAGTGATTTTTGTACTTATTTGAGTTTACTGGACATTTGGCCCAGTCTCTGTCCAAAGTTGAGAGTTGTATTATCAGTGGTCCAGTATGTGGTTGTCTTTTTTCTTCTCTTACAAACAAACTATCTAACACTAGGATATGACATAGTGACATTCGAACCATGTTACCTTAGGACCAGTAACCATGTTACACATAGGACCAGTTACCATGTTACAAATAGGACCAGTTACCATGTTACACATAGGACCAGTTACCATGTTACAAATAGGACCAGTTACCATGTTACACAAAGGACCAGTTACCATGTTACAAATAGGACCAGTTACCATGTTACACATAAGAATAGTTACCATGTCACACATAGGACCAGTTACCATGTTACACATAGGACCAGTTACCATGTCACACATAGGACCAGTTACCATGTTACACATAGGACCAGTTACCATGTCACACATAGGGCCAGTTACCATGTTACACATAGGACCAGTTACCATGTTACACATAGGACCAGTTACCATGTTACACATAGCCAGTTACCATGTCACACATAGGACCAGTTACCATGTTACACATAGCCAGTTACCATGTTACACATAGGACCAGTTACCATGTTACACATAGCTAGTTACCATGTTACACATAGGACCAGTTACCATGTTACATATAGGACCAGTTACCATGTTACACATTGGACCAGTTACCATGTTAGACATAGGACCAGTTACCATGTTACACATAGGACCAGTTACCATGTCACACATAGGACCAGTTACCATGTTACACATAGGACCAGTTACATGGTAACGTTACACATAGGACCAGTTACCATGTCACACACAGGACCAGTTACCATGTTACACATAGGACCAGTTACCATGTTACACATAGGACCAGTTACTATGTTACACATAGGACCAGTTACCATGTTACACATAGCCAGTTACCATGTTACACATAGGACCAGTTACCATGTTACAAATAGGACCAGTTACCATGTCACACATAGGACCAGTTACCATGTCACACATAGGACCAGTTACCATGTTACACATAGAACCAGTAACCATGTTACAAATAGGACCAGTTACCATGTTACACATAGGACCAGTTACCATGTTACTCTTGTCATCATAAGTAAAGGACCAGTTACCATGTTACCCTTGTCATCATAAGTAAGGGATCAGTTACCATGTTACACATAGGACCAGTTACCATGTTACCCTTGTCATCATAAGTGAAGGATCAGTTAATATGTTACCCTTGTCATCATAGGTAAAAGATCAGTTACATGTTACACATAGGACCAGTAACCATGTTACAAATAGGACCAGTTACCACGTTACCCTTTTCATCATAAGTAAAGGATCAGTTACCATGTTACACATAGGACCAGTAACCATGTTACAAATAGGACCAGTTACCATGTTACCCTTGTCATCATTAGTAAAGGATCAGTTACCATGTTACACATAGGACCAGTAACCATGTTACAAATAGGACCAGTTACCATGTTACCATTGTCATCATTAGTAAAGGATCAGTTACCATGTTACACATAGGCCCAGTTACCATGTTACCCTTGTCAGCATAAGTAAAGGACCAGTTACCATGTTACCCTTGTGAAATAATAGATATAGGGGCAGTTGTTACCATGTTACCCTTCTGAAATAATAGATAAAGGGCCAGTTGTTACCAAGTTACTCTTGTGACATTATACATAAAGAACCTTTTGCCATTATGGATATAGGACAGGTAACCATGTTACCCTTGTGAAATCTTAGATATAGGACCTGTTACTATGGAAACTGTGTAATTTTTACAATCAATGTCTATTTTGTGATGTTATTGATATTTTGGGTTCTAGAATAAGATGACTGAATTTTGTATTATATTTTAGGAAATGAGACAAATAGTTGAAAAAGAGAAGAGCAACCCTGATCATGTAAACGCAGATTGTTTCATCTGTGTTATTATGAGCCATGGATGTCATGAAGGAATTTACGGTGTTGATGGAGATGTCATCAATTTAGAAACTCTGTCTTCTCGGTTTGATCCAAAAAATTGTCCAGCATTAAATGAAAAACCAAAACTATTTTTTGTCCAGGCCTGTAGAGGCGGTGAGTATTGGTTTTCGTTGACAAATCAAATGATACCATTTTATAGTCTGGTCTTTTAAGTCTCCACTATGGGCCGGGTTTTCTTCATGTGTCTTACTTCTTTCGTTCCAATGATGCATCTTGAATCTCAACTTGACTGTCTGGTACTGGTATGTGTAACTTTTAAAAAACCATCATTTAGTTGTCTGGTATGTAACAACCTTTAACATACTATATGTATTTCATCTTGAGATGAAAAATATATAAATACACACACACACACACACACACACACACACATATATATATATATATATATAAACCCTCCTAATCCCATATCAGACAATAGCATATATCGGATAATTGCATAGGATTTTGAAATCCATAACCATTTCCTATGTAGTTTAAAAATACCTGACAGTGTATAATGCTTTGCCAAGAATGTTCATCTCCACTTAATCTCATAGAAAATTCCTGACCTGATACCCAACCATCACTAATATATTTAAATTTTTTGAATTTTTCTTCAAAATAGTATCTTATAAGTTATTTGCTGATTGGTCTTTAGACTGTATGTTTACAGATCACGTCAAATCTTACTCTTTAAAAAATCAAAAAAGATCATCAGTTTTGATGTCATATGATTGTAGTTTTTCCAGGTGCATTGATTTTATCCACCTTTAAAAAATGAACAGTTTGTGGAGAGTGGAGTTGTGTTATGGTGTTTTACGCTCAAGTCAAGATTCTTTCACTTATTTCGAGGCGGTCAGTTCTGAGATGGTGGAGCAAACCATAGTGCCTGGAGAAAACCACCGACCTTCAGCAAGCGAACTGACAAACTTTCTCACACTAGGATCTGTCCTGAGTGGGATTTGAACCCAGGCAATGAAAAGGCACTATAATCTGTAAGCACACGCTTTAGACCACTCGGCCACCGAAGCCTCTGAACAGTTTGTGATATTCAAACATAAACATACCAGTCACATCAAAAAATGAAATAATTAGCACATCATGTGTATAGTTAGTTGGTTGCTGTCTAACACCACATCAGCATTTTTTCAGCCATTTTTATCATTTTAAGGATTTATTTAAATATGAGTACATGTGGTGTGTAAGCTTGAGTCTGAGTTTGAGTCAGTGTTTTGATCCACATTATACTAGTGCATTCTTGATGCCATTTTGAGAATGAAACACTGGAAACAACTTACTTCATTAAACTTGATTGAGCCAACCACTGAAGGTGTAAAACAATGTAATTTGTATTTTGCTGGGATTAAACCCAAAGGAGTAAGAAGCCTTTGGTTTGAAGGCTAATGGCTTAACCACTTGGCCAGTACATTCACTCACATTATATGAATGAATTGTAGATGATGTGGAAGTGTCGACACAATCAGGTGTTAAAGTGTCAGAGGATGGTGTAGAGAACAAGAGAGATGGAGACGATGTAGACTCCCTTAAAGCTGGTTTCAGTAAAATACAGCTTGATTCAGAAATGAGTAACAACCCAATAATTACGGGAGTACCAACAGTGCATTCGGCTGCTGACTTCCTTACTGCTTACGCTACACCACCAGGTAAAAATAATTGTCAAAATGTTAAATATCTTGGCTAAAAATGTTCATATTTAATAACAGTAAAAAATGCTCTGAAAATGATAAAGTGAATAAAACAAAATTTTGTTTGGAGGATGCAGATTAAAAAATTTGTAACTTGCATGGTAATCAAAGATGGAGCAATTGCGGAAAAAGAAAAAATTATGCCCAATACAGACTTATTAGTGGATCAGTTTAGTTCATATTTGTAAAACTACAGTCAAACATGTCTATAAAGGCCACCAATGGGGATTAGTAGAAGTGGCCTTTATTGACATGTGGCCTTTATATAAAAGTTCAAATTATATGAATAAAGAGCAATTGGGTTTGGATTTCATTGGCCTTTATAAGCAGGTGGCCCTTAAAGAGAGGTGGCTTTGAGGCAGGTTTGACTGTATTTAAAATATGTAACAGAAATTATCAAGAATTTGTTCATAAGTTGAGTTTTTTAGTGACCATGCAACTATGCCAAGTATTTGAACTTCTTCTCTTCTGAAACCTCTGTTCAATATTATATGCTATTTAATATGAGAAGTCTTAAGTTAATGCAGGCTCAAAATCCAAAATAGTGGCAAAACAAAACAAAACAAAACAAAACAAAAAAAAAAAAAAAAAAAAAAAAAAATTCCAGTTTAGTGATAATTTAAATCTTCAGACATATTACATTCCTAATGTATATTGATATGTGACATCATATCATCATTTTATGCTAAGGGACCTTGGTAGCAGAGTGGACTAATATGCACTGGGATTGCAGTGTGTATCACTGCCTTGGATTGAAGCCTGTCCTGAAGCACCATACACAACAATACATAGAAAAGATAAATACATATTCAGACTATTGATTATAAAATGCTCAACTTAGAACAGATACTGGAGTAAATGTTCATTGGTGTGGTTGTAGTACTGTTTGGAGTAAATGTCCAGTGGTGTGGTTGTAGTACTGTTTGATGGGCTCTTAATCATCACACTTGTTTTTTTTTTTTTTTTTTTTTTTTTTTTTTTTAAATGTAGGTTATGGAGCATGGAGACATTTGGAAAAAGGATCCTGGTTTTTACAAGCAGTGGTTTGGATATTTAAATATCATGCACATAATTGTAGCATAGTTGATATGCTTACAAAGGTAATTTATTGTTTATTATTATATGTATTAGAAAATAGTAAACAGAAATATTGAAATAAACTATGATTGATTCAAGTAAAATCAGGTGTAGATTCCAGTAATTTTCTTTGTCATCTCATTACTTCTAAGTGCATTGGATTTATGAGCCTAGAAAATAGGGCTGGGTACCTCCAAGAAATTTAAACAAATTCAAATATTTTCATTTGCCTTGTGAAATTCCCATAGATGCAAGCTTGAGAGCCGTTGCTTTCACTACTGACAATGAACACCAACAATTTTGTCACTCTGTGTATGAATACATATAAAATGCAATCTACAACCAGGAACTACATTACCATGGTAAACAAAAATGGCTATCACGTCACTTTTGTTTATATTCAAGACAAGCTTGAAAAATGTTTATGAAATTTTACAAAGTAAAATCAAAGAAATTAATCAAATAATATTTTGATAACATATATGGGCAACTGTTTGCATTCACCATAATATTGACATTGTGAGAGACAGAGTGGTGTTTTTGATGGCCTGTTGAAAGAACAACAAAAACTGAAAAAAAAAATGAAAAATCAGCTACATGCTTTTAATCAGTTTACAGGGGATACAATAGGAACTCCTCAAAAGTATAATACATTGTTTAAGTACTACATAACTCCTTGCTAAACTTAAAATGATAATTTCTAAACTTTGAGAGATATTTGCACCACACCAGGCATAAAGAATAAGTATACTTCTCACTGCTTTGCTGTCTACATTTAAATGATACCGAGTATGAAGCTCGGCACATAATGTTAAAGTGAATCTCAACCTAACAATGTCGACATTCGAGAAAAAATCTCTCAGTAAATCCCTGTCTAATCGCTTACCACAGATTCCAAACCATTATGCTTGGCAATTGAAAATTATCCCTCTGCTACAGTTCCCCCCCTTCCCGTTTCAGATTCACAAATTTCACTTCCGACATATAGCCAGCAATCTTTTACTCCAAACTTCTTTGCAAATTGAAATGGGGCCACACAGGTGCACCTGATTTTCGACCGAAATATAGTCTACAAATAACAACACATATATCATTGATATTCAATTTTTTATATATATTATTTTATATCCACTATTCTCAAAAATTCATAATGTTAATGAAAAAACGAAAAAATACCATCAAAATACCTGATAACACTATAATTTTTCAAACCTAAATTCCCCGTTGTTACCCCACTTTGAAAATATTGTGGATTAAAAATGTGTCGTTCTCAGTCTTAAATTCAGCTGTTGCGTCTACTGGACTCCCCCGATGTGTATGTGTTATAGATGGGAATTTTTTATTCTTAAAGTTAATGCATAATTTTAAAAAAAAAATTTAACGAAAATACAACAATTGAACTGTTTTAAAATGGTATTCATTGTCAGTATGAACGCAAGCAAACTTATCAAAACGTGCTAACGCGTTCAAACCCACCCATGGCATTACTGGTAATTATTTTTTAGTTTGAAAATCCCAGAAGTTTATTTTTGTTATAGCTTTGCTGTGTAGATCGTTTACCATCAGTAAAGTAAAACGAATTCATTCAAGCTTCAAAGTAAAGATTATGTGCATTAAATATCATTATTTCCCAATGATACTGCGGTATGGTACCGCAAGAGAAAGAAAACCTGGGTTATCAGTTTACCAGTAGTACCACGCATCTTTAATAGAATACTCATACTTTGATGTTAAAGGTCTGCAAATTAACAATTAAATGTTAAAAATTGATGTTAAAGGTCTGCAAATTAACATTTAAACATTAAAAACGTACAGATCTACCAGATTTACTCCTTAAATTTACTAGATTTACTCGTCATATTTACCAGATTTACTTGACATATTTACCAGATTCACTCATCATATTTACCAGATTTACTTGTCATATTTACCAGATTTACTCGTCATATTTACCAGATTTACTTGACATATTTACCAGATTTACTTGACATATTTACCAGATTTACTCGTCATATTTACCAGATTTACTTGACATATTTACCAGATTTACTTGTCATATTTACCAGATTTACTTGACATATTTACCAGATTTACTCGTCATACTTACCAGATTTACTCCTTAAATTTACCAGATTTACTCGTCATATTTACCAGATTTACTCGCCATATTTACCAGATTTACTTGTCATATTTACCAGATTTACTTGTCATATTTACCAGATTTACTAGTCATATTTATCAGATTTACTTGTCATACTAACCAGATTTACTCCTTAAATTTACCAGATTTACTCGTCATATTTACCAGATTTACTTGACATATTTACCAGATTTACTTGTCATAATTACCAGATTTACTTGACATATTTACCAGATTTACTTGTGATATTTACCAGATTTACTCGTCATATTTACCAGATTTACTCGACATCTTTACCAGATTTACTTGACATATTTACCAGATTTACTTGACATATTTACCAGATTTACTTGACATATTTACCAGATTTAATCGACATATTTACCAGATTTACTTGACATATTTACCAGATTTACTTGACATATTTACCAGAATTACTTGTCATATTTACCAGATTTACTTGTCATATTTACCAGATTTACTTGACATATTTACCAGATTTACTCCTTAAATTTACCAGATTTACTCGACATATTTACCAGATTTACTTGACATATTTACCAGATTTACTTGTCATATTTACTAGATTTACTTGACATATTTACCAGATTTACTTGTCATATTTACCAGATTTACTTGTCATATTAACCAGATTTACTCGTCATATTTATCAGATTTACTTGTCATACTTACCAGATTTACTCCTTAAATTTACCAGATTTACTCGACATATTAACCAGATTTACTTGACATATTTACCAGATTTACTTGTCATATTTACCAGATTTACTTGTCATATTAACCAGATTTACTCGTCATATTTATCAGATTTACTTGTCATACTTACCAGATTTACTCCTTAAATTTACCAGATTTACTCGACATATTAACCAGATTTACTTGACATATTTACCAGATTTACTTGTCATATTTACCAGATTTACTTGTCATATTTATCAGATTTACTCGACATATTTACCAGATTTACTTGTCATAATTACCAGATTTACTTGACATATTTTCCAGATTTACTCGACATATTTACCAGATTTACTTGACATATTTACCAGATTTACTTGACATATTTACCAGATTTACTTGTCATATTTACCAGATTTACTCGTCATATTTACCAGATTTACTCATCAAATTTACTAGATTTACTTGACATATCTATCAAATTTACTTGACATATCTATCAAATTTACTCATCAAATTTACCAGATTCACTCATCAAATTTACCAGATTCAGTCATCATATTTACCAGATTTACTCATCAAATTTACCAGATTTACTCGTCATATTTACCAGATTTACTCGTCATATTTACCAGATTTACTTGACAAATTTACCAGTTTACTCATCATACTTTTAATACCAGATTTACTTCGGAAAAAATCTAAGTGTTGTTGATATTGATAATATTTTAAACTTAAGACAGTGCACTTTAGACAGATACAAAGTCTGTTGACAATATTGTGCTCATTATTTTTGTTTTTAAGAACTAAGGTCATAACAAGTCTTTTTATACATGGATTTCTTGTTGTGCAGCAAAATGATTCGTATTGTTTTCATTCTGTTTTATTCAGGTAAATGGAATTGTTTCCACTGGAAAAGCAAAAGACAAAGATGGAAATACACGAGTGACTATATCCAATTATCAGTCTTTTTTACGGAAAGATTTTTATTTTTTTCCGGGAATGGTAGAAGATCCCCCAGTGAAAGCATAACTTGATATGTTAATGCGATTGAAATTTGATGTAAGAAATACATTATGTTTGTGATTTTCACACAGTATACTTAAAGCCGTAACTGCTACAGAGACATACTAGTATATGGCATCCATCTTGTCCAGAACTTTTACAAACAATACCAGTACAAAGTATGATTGTAAAATTTTGTAATTAAGCACATACTTGGATAACTAACTATAATCAATTAAGTCCCATTGTTTCTTTAAAAGCAATTAGTTTTAATAGCTGTTTAAAACATTTTAAAAAGAGTATTTGAACATTTTTTCAATGGATAGTTACAGTTACAAATGTTTAAAATTGCAGATTTGATTTATTTCTAAAAAAACATGCCCATGCAAACCCCTAAAAAGAGGCTTTCAGAGTCTTTGTCCTAAAATGCCACTTCAAGGCGTATGAGAATTTACCTGTTTTACAGTCAACCACTTGTAATGACTATGATACTTCTAAATCAGGAAAATAAATGACAATAGAAGATATGTGATCTAATAAGGGTCATAGACACATGACCCTAACAAAAAAGTTACATTTTGAGCTCAACTGGCTATAGCCAGCTGAGCTTATGGCATGGTTTTGCGTGCGTCCGTGCGTCCGTGTGTCCGTGCGTGCGTGCGTGCATAAACTTTAATCTTCTCCTCTGAAACCACTGGGCCAATTAGGACCAAATTCGGTGTGGAAGGTCCTTAGGTAGAGTAGACTAAAGTTTTTACCAGGCGACCCCGCCCGACATCCAAGATGGCCGCTGTTACTATAAATAGCAAAAACACATAAATAGCCATTGTTGAGTCAATTTTTAACCGTTTTTGTTCAAATTTGAAATGTAGAGAGTAGATAGCTGGGCATTCATTATATATAACGGGTTTTTCTGAGAAATTTTTCGTTGACCCGATTTTTACGAATTATGTAAATGAGGTGTAATATTTAATCAATTATTTGAAAATCTTCCTCTCCAAAACCACTTGGCCAATAGGGACCAAATTCGGTGTGGAAGGTCCTTAGGTGGAGAAGACTAAAGTTTGTACCAGGCGACCCCGCCCAACATCCAAGATGGCCGCTGTTACTATAAATAGCAAAAACACATAAATAGCCATTGTTGAGTCAATTTTTAACCGTTTTTGTTCAAATTTGAAATGTAGAGAGTAGATAGCTGGGCATTCAATATATATAAAGGGTTTTTCTGAGAAATTTTTCGTTGACCCGATTTAACGAATTATGCAAATGAGGTGTAATGTTTAATCAATTCTTTGAAAATCTTCTCCTCTGAAACCACTGGGCCAATTGGGACCAAATTTGGTATGGTAGGTCCCTAGGTGGGGTAGACCAAAGTTTGTACCAGGCGACCCCGCTCGACATCCAAGATGGCGGCTGTTACTATAAATAGCAAAAACACATTAATAGCCATTGTTGAGTTATTTTTTAACTGTTTTTATTCAAATATAAAATGTTGAGAGTAGATAGCAGGGCATTCAACAGATAAAACGTGTTTTTCTGAGAAATTTTTCGTTGACCCGATTTTTACGAATTATGCAAATGAGGTATAATATTTAATCAATTATTTGAAAATCTCCTCCGACACCACTGGGCCAATAGGGACCAAATTTGGTGTGGAAGGTCCTTAGGTAGAGTAGACTAAAGTTTATACCAGGCGACCCCGCCCAACATCCAAGATGGCCGCTGTTACTATAAATAGCAAAAACACATAAATAGCCATTGTTGAGTCAATTTTTAACCGTTTTTGTTCAAATTTGAAATGTAGAGAGTAGATAGCCGGGCATTAAATACTTATAACGGGTTTTTCTAAGAAATTTTTCGTTGACCCGATTTTTACGAATTATGCAAATGAGGTGTAATATTTAATCAATTCTTTGAAGATCTACTCGTCTGAAACCACTGGGCCAATTGGGACCAAATTTGGTATGGTAGGTCCCTAGGTGGGGTAGACCAAAGTTTGTACCAGGCGACCCCGCCTGACATCCAAGATGGCAGCTGTTACTATAAATAGCAAAAACACATAAATAGCCATTGTTGAGTCATTTTTTAACCGTTTTTGTTCAAATTTAAAATGTAGAGAGTAGATAGCAGGGCATTCAACAGATAAAACGTGTTTTTCTGAGAAATTTTTCGTTGACCCGATTTTTACGAATTATGCAAATGAGGTGTAATATTTAATCAATTCTTTGAAAATCTTCTCCTCCGAAACCACTGGGCCAATTAGGACCAAATTCGGTGTGGAAGGTCCTTAGGTGGAGTAGACTTAAGTTTGTACCAGGCGACCCCGCCTGACATCCAAGATGGCCGCTGTTACTATAAATAGCAAAAACACATAAATAGCCATTGTTGAGTCATTTTTTAACCGTTTTTGTTCAAATTTGAAATGTAGAGAGTAGATAGCAGGGCATTAAACATATATAATGGGTTTTTCTGAGAAATTTTTCGTTGACCCGATTTTTACGAATTATGCTAATGAGGTGTAATATTAAATCAATTCTTTGAAAATCTTCTCCTTTGAAACCACTGGGGCAATTTAAACCAAATTTGATGTGGAAGGTTGATCTGACTAAAGTTTGTACCAGACAATCTTGTCTAACACTCAAGATGGCTGCTGTTACTATAAATAGAAAAAACACTAAAATTGCCATTGTGGATCCATTTTTCAACCAATTAAGCTCAAATTTGAAATATACAAAGTATATCGTGAGGGATTCAACATATTTAACCGGTTTTGTGGGAAATTTTTTGTTGACCTGATTTTCAAGAATTATGCATAAGGTGTAATATTAAGCGAAATCTTTGAAAATCTTCTCTTCTGAAACTACTGGGCCAATTGGAATGAAATATTGTGTGGAAAGTCCAAATGTCGGCCTGACTAAAGGTTGTACCAGGCAACCTGGCCTGACATCCAAGATGGCCGTCATAACTAAAAATAGAAAAGAAAAAAAATTACCATTGTTGATCTTTTTTTCCACAAATTGAGCTCAAATTTTAAATATAGAAAGTATGCTGTGTAGGATTCAAAATATATAATGTTTTTTCTGAGAAAACTTTTATTGACCCAAGCTTAAGCTGATGAACCAATTATGGTAACCACATTACATTGTCTTACAGGCGCCACAATGGCCGAGTGGTTTTAAGAATTCGATGCTACGAATCACAGCACCTTTCACCCCTGACATTGTGCATTAATGCCAAGTGGCGCTAGCACTTCATCTCTGAAAGTTAGTCAGTTAACTTCCTGCTTGGTCGTGGTTTTCTTCGATACTCCAGTGTCCTCCATCATTTCCAAAACTGACAGTCTCCGTATAAGTGAAATATTCTTGAGTTGAACGTTAAACAGCATTACAAACAAAAACAAACATTGTCTTACATATGCAGCCAGTTGAGCATCACAGGCCCTATTGGGCCTCTTGTTATATGTTGGACAGTAACATTTAACAATTTGCTTTACGTCTGAAAGTTACTTTTAAAGAGGAAGGAGAGTTGCTTTGTAGAAAGGGAGGGTGGAGGGGTAAAATGAGGACTATTGTTAATCTTATTTAAACAATGAACCATGGAATAATCTTTCCTTACTCATTAGTTCTAATGTGTAGTTAAAACTCAAGTTGAAATTTTTATTAGCCTACTGTTTGGCTGATATATTTATTAAACTTTTATACCATGAGGAATGATTTTCTGAAATGTGCACATATGGCACATCAAAATTTACAGGTATTTGTGATATATATATATATATATATATATATATATATATATATATATATATATATATATATAAACTTGTGAAAACTTAATTCTTATTACATGTATAGGTTAAAACAAAATCTTTGACATGCTAGCAGTTAGGTTCTGACTGTTTTTATCATATATATTGACACCTATAGATTTGTATTACCTGCAGTGTTAATTTTGAATCTCCTTATTATTGACTAGCATCAAATTGTTATATAGTAATCACCTGCCTGCACCTTTTGTGACACAAATTTTAAGTACTAGTAAAAAAGTTGTCCAAATCACAATCCTAAAAACACAAACATACCAGTCCTTGTCCAAATCACAATCCTAAAAACACAAACATACCAGTCTATGTCCAAATCACAATCCCAAAAACACAAACATACAAGTCCATGTCCAAATCACAATCCCAAAAACACAAACATACAAGTCCATGTCCAAATCACAATCCCAAAAACACAAACATACCAGTCTATGTCCAAATCACAATCCCAAAAACACAAACATATAAGTCCATGTCCAAATCACAATCCCAAAAACACAAACATACAAGTCCATGTCCAAATCACAATCCCAAAAACACAAACATACTAGTCCATGTCCAAATCACAATCCCAAAAACACAAACTTACAAGTCCATGTCCAAATCACAATCCCAAAAACACAAACATACAAGTCCATGTCCAAATCACAATCCCAAAAACACAAACTTACAAGTCCATGTCCAAATCACAATCCCAAAAACACAAACATACAATTTTAAATTATGACCCCACAACACAAATACACCAATCCATGTCCAAATCACAATCCCCAAAAACAAATACACCAGTCAATTTTCAAATTACAATCCCCAAAAACACAAACATACTGATCCATGTTCAATAACAATCCCAAAAAAATGAACATACTGGTCCATGTTCAAATCACAATCCCAAAAAAACAAATATACCGGTCCATGTTCAAATCACAATCCCAAAAAAACAAACATACCGGTCCATGTTCAAATCACAATCCCTAAAGAAAAGCAAAAACTTTTAAAACTGGCTAATACAGTTACACATGTGAACTTCCAGTAAGGAAGTAAGACTGTGAGTTCTGGAAGAGTAAGTACCTCCCATCCAGCTAGCTACACCTGTCTTTAGCAAAATAAAATTTGAGAATGAAAGTAACAAAGAATTATGGGACATTAAATATATCCTGCATAAGTTTGAATCAAACAATGTCATACATACAGTAATGTTTAGAAACAATGGATCTCAGCACTAGAATAAACAGTTGTATGACCTAGCTGTCCAAATGTAGGCTATATTAGATTCATACTACAACTCCTTATTTTAGTGTTGATAACCCTATCCTCCAATTAATAAACTATCTTAGTGGAATTCTGTTAAATACAATATTGATCACCATAATTTGCACGGAAGCCTCAGTAAGTGAGCCATCTAAATCACACAGTGCATGTCACGCCAAGGTTTGAATCCCACTTAGGCAGATCCAAGTGTGACAAAGTTTGTGACTTTGCTTACGGAAGGTTGGTAGTTGTTTCTGTGCTCAAGCTTTACCACTGTCTCAGAAACTGCCTTGATCTTTGTTAGGGCTTAAAACATTATTCCCAGGTTATTTTAATCTTATTATTTGTACCTTATGTGTGTTTGTATCTTTTTATAAATATACAATAGTTTATTTTGTTAAAACTGAACATCTCCTAAACTTCTGGACTGAAGTTTTAGGTTTTTTGGTTTCGAAGCCCACCTTCTAAAATGATTACAGTATAATATGTTTAAAGCAAAACACAGGTAAACATTTTACAATTTTAAATAAAAGCTATTTTAATATTTATTTAAAGCCATCTAATACCTGTTCAATATAAAACCTACCTTGTTGAGAACAAGAATAATATTTATTATCTCCCTTGGTACAGATTTGTTATAGTTACATGTATATATACATGTAATAATTATATTTATTACCTCCCTTGGTACAGATATTTATTACCTCCCTTGGTACAGTTTAGTTATAATTATATATGGTTATAATTATATTTATTACCTCCCTTGGAACAGTTAAGTTATAATTATATATGGTTATAGTTATATTTATTACCTCCCTCGGTACAGTTTAGTTATAATTATATATGGTTATAATTATATTTATTACCTCCCTTGGTACAGTTTGGTTAAAATGTTTGTCTCCAGTCAAATTGATTTTAAGATGGTGAAATAATCATAGCTGAAGATTGTCTCCACTTCGTTACCAATGATTGATATTTTTTATTTTATTACTCAAATATATATGTACAAAGTTTGCTGTAATATTTTTACAAACCAGCTGCAAATAATAGTAATTGTTTTAGTTGATTAGAAATCAGCTCCAGTTTCAGAATCACTCCTTGACTAAGATTTTCCTTAACTTAGATTTAGCAAATTTTGGCATTCAATATTAGAATTACAGATAAGCATTTCAGTTAAAAGATTCACGAACTTTGCCGGATTTATGTCCAGGAAAATCTTAGTTAAGGAACGATTATGAAATTTGGGCCAGGACTTAAAACG
This sequence comes from Tegillarca granosa, assembly GCA_029721355.1. Taxonomy (NCBI): domain Eukaryota; kingdom Metazoa; phylum Mollusca; class Bivalvia; order Arcoida; family Arcidae; genus Tegillarca; species Tegillarca granosa. The sequence goes on along the minus strand of JARBDR010000908.1, from coordinate 1,715,747 downwards.
ATTCAATGACATTAGGTTTGAATTGATTTTGTTTCATTGTTGCATGGAATCTAGTTTTGGATCATTTTGTTTTTAAAAGTGTATGTACAATTTGTGCAGTTGTTGGTAATATTTTACTTATTTTATCATATGTATCTTGCAGTCTGCAAGGCAGACAAAATTTTATCATTTCATGTTATTGAAATGCATTGTATTTCACGATTAAATGAAATCTTCAACTAAACCTGGTTTTTATATTTTTATTTTTCAAAGAATGGTAAAAATGTCTTTAACGCCCACTGGACATATATCAAAGATTTGGAGAAAATTTTTATTTAAATTAAATCCAAATTACTAAACCCTTTTTAAGAAAAAAATGAACTTAATCATCACCTACAACAGAATTGTAGGGTTTAAACTAAATTATGAAAAATCAAACGTTATTTGTTCTTGCTGTGCTAATGAACTCATCGGAAATTCTTGCACCCGTAAAATATTTTCAGTGTGCAAAATGGCTTATTTTTAGCTCACCTGACCGAAAAGTCATGTGAGCTTATGGCATGGCGCGGCATGTGTATGTGCGTGCTTGTGTGCGTGTGTGCATCGTTAACACCTATTTTCGACTTCTCCTCCAAAACTGCTGCACAGATTTCAATGATACATTGTCAGAAGCATACATGGGCTGGCGCAATTCAGATTTTTTCATGGCATTGTCATGGCTACCAAAAGTAGGTCACTGTGACCTAGGGGTGCAAAAATCTTTATAAATCTTCTCCTCCAAAAACGATGATGGGAGATGTGATATTTGGTTTCTCTAGGGTCCTAAGCCTATAGTTTGTTCATTTCGTGAAATTCTGTCGAAAAATGGGTTAGGCGTTTTTAGGTTTAATTTTAAAATTTTGTAAAATGGCCTCAAATTGTTATAACTTGACTGTTTGGACAGATATTGACATGGGGTTTTCAGTTTTGACTTTTTCTTGGAATGACTTCCGAAATGGGGTCAAGGTCAAAGTTCAACGTCATGACCTAGTTTCGTAATTTTGCAGTTTTAGGCTATTTTTTCAAAATTTTAAAGATATATTATATCTACAACATTTTTACAATGTTCAGCTTGACAAAATATAAAAAGATACAATGTTTTGTAACTAAATGATAATGCATGTAGGAGTTGTTCTCCTTGAAATGTAATTTTTTGCTCATAAAAACTAAAATTGTGCATTAACTTGAAAACTATTAACTTTTTTTATAGGCATATATATTAGAATATTGTAGGTATTTTCATGATGATCATTTTGATATATGACTCAATGTCGTACGTTCAAAGGTCAAGGTCATAGGTGCATTAAAAGACTGAAATTGTTTAATTGTCTTGGAAACTATTAACTTTTTGTATTGGCATGTATAATAGAATATTGTAGGAATTGATATAGCAATCATTCTGATGTATGATTGAAGGTCTAAAGTTCAAAGGTCAAGGTCATAGATGCACAAAAAGACTCAAATTGTTAATTATCTTGAAAATTATTAACTTTTTGTAAGGGCATATATATATTAGAATATTATAGGTATTTTCATAACAATCATTTTGATATATGACTCAAGGTCATACGTTCAAAGGTCAAGATCATAGGTGCATAAAAAGACTGAAATTGTTAATTATCTTGGAAACTATTAACTTTTTGCATGGGCATATATATTAGAATATTGTAGGTATTGACATGAGGACATTTTGAAATATGACTCAAGGCCATACGTTCAAAGGTCAAGGTCATAGATGCATAAGAAGACTTAAACTGTTAATTATCTTGGAAACTATTAACTTTTTATATAGGCATGTATATTAGAATGTTGTATGTATTTTTGCAAATGATTTTGGCCATATCCTCAGGTGAGCATTAAGGCCCATGGGCCTCTTGTTTCATTTTTCATGATTATTTCTTTAACTCCTAATATAATGTAAAATTGATCATATCTAAGCAAGATTCAATCTACGACTTGGCAGTTTAGCAGATAAATCGGCTGGCGTTTCATTAAGTATTTCACCATCCGAGCCCGATAATCGGTCTTTTTAGCTCTAAAGGGGGCTTCAGTGGCTGAATATTCTAAAGAGCGTGGTATGGATCAAAGTGCCACTCGCCGACTAGGTTCGAATCCCGCTCGGATCCTAGTTCGAGAAAAATTGTTAGTTAGTTTGATGAGGGTCGTTGGTTTTCGTCTGTACTCCAGTTTCCCCCACTATCGCAGAAATGATCGCCTCGATGTGAATCTTTACTGGAACATTGAACACAAACCTTCCATTCCATTTTCAAAGGGTTGGTAATGGATCTAGCTAAACTTCCAGAAAAATTATTAATCCAGCTTAACCCCCCGAATCCATTGTAAACTATGTATAAACTAACTGCTCCGTCTTTTCTGACTTTACGGCTTCCTTTACCGATTACAGCGCCCTCTACCGATTTGGTTCCTATCCGACTCGGTAAGTTCCTTGAAAAAAAGACTCGGGAAGTTCCCATTAGAAATGATTCGAGAAGTTCCCAGTAGAAAGGATTCGGGAAGTTCCTAGTAGAAGGGGCTCGGCAAGTTCTTAGTAGAAAGGACTCGGAAAGTTCCTCAGTAGAAAGGACTCGGAAAGATCCTAATAGAAAGGACTCGGGAAGTTCCTTGTAAAAAAGACTCGGAAAGTTCCTAGTAGAAAAGACTCGGGAAAATCCCAGTAGGAAGGAACCGGGCAGTTCCTAGTAAATGGGGCTCGGGAAGTTCTTAGTAGAAAGGACTCGGAAAGTTCCTTGTAAAAAAGACTCGGAGAGTTCCCAGTAGACAGGACTCGGGAAGTTCCCAAAAGAAAGGACTCGGGAAGTTCCCAGTAGAAAGGACCCGGGCAGTTCCTAGTAGAAGGGGCTCGGGAAGTTCTTAGTAGAAAAGACTCGAGAAGTTTCTAAGTAAAAAAGACTTGGGAAGTTCCCAGTAGAAAGGACTCGGGAAGTTCTTAAGTAGAAAGGACCCGGGCAGTTCCTAGTAGAAAGGACCCGGGCAGTTCCTAGTAGAAGGGGCTCGGAAGTTCTTAGTAGAAAGGACTAAGGAAATTCCTAATAGAAAGGACTCGGGAAGTTTCTAATAGAAAGAACTCGAAAAGTTCCTAGTAGAAAGGACTCAGGAAGTTCCTAAGTAGAAAGGACTCGGAAAGTTTCTTATAGAAAGGACTCGGGGAGTTCCTAATAGAAAGGACTCGGGAAGTTCCTAAAGAGAAAGGACTTGGTGAGTTCCTAATAGAAAGGACTCGGGAAGTTTCTAATAGAAAGGACTTGGGAAGTTTCTAATAGAAAGGACTCGGGAAGTTCCTAATAGAAAGGACTCGGAAAGTTTCTTATAGAGAGGACTCGGGAAGTTCCTAATAGAAAGAACTCGGGAAGTTCCTTATAGAAAGGACTCGGAAAGTTCCTTATAGATAGGACATGGGAATTTTCTCATAGAAAGGACTCGGAAAGTTCTTAAGTAGAAAGGACTCGGAAAGTTTCTTATAGAAAGGACTCGGGAAGTTTCAAAGAGAAAGGACTCGGAAAGTTCTTAAGTAGAAAGGACTCGGAAAGTTCTTAAGTAGAAAGGACTCGGGAAGTTTCAAAGAGAAAGGACTCGGTGAGTTCTTAAGTAGAAAGGACCCGGGCAGTTCCTAGTAGAAAGGACCCGGGAAGTTCCTAATAGAAAGAACTCGGGAAGTTCCTTATAGAAAGGACTCGGAAAGTTCCTAATAGATAGGACTTGGGAATTTCTCATAGAAAGGACTCGGGAAATTCCTAATATTAAGGATTTGGGAAGTTCCTTAGTAGAAAGGACTTGGAAAGTTCTTAAGTAGAAAGGACTCGGAAAGTTTCTTATAGAAAGGACTCGGGAAGTTCCTAAAGAGAAAGGACTCGGTATGTTCCTAAAGGGAAAGGAGTCGGGAAGTTACTAGCAGAAAGGACTTGAGCATTTCCTAATAGAAAGTTTGTCAGTTCACTTGTTGAAGGTCGGTGGATTTACTTCGTTTTTACCAGAAATACAACATTTGACCGCCTAGATAAATATTGAATCTTAACTTGGGTGAAAAAATATTATTAAACTCTAATAAATACATTTTTTTATAATTGGACTAGTCATTGATTTTATTTCATGAACAAACATCACCATATCCTGATTCACATTAAGAAAAAAAAATAAAATAAATAAATAATACCTAAAAAATCAAGTAATGAATAAGGACACATAACCATACTTTAAAAACATCTATGTCACCCCTCAATGAAAAGAACACTTATACATCACGTCAAGTTATTAGGTGGATCTTTCTTTGATCTGTATTGCGTCACGCGCAACAATGTGCCTTATTTTTCCGAATGTTTTGAAGATATTCAAAGCATAATTGCATTATGTCATTCTATGATTTTATGATGTTATCTCAAAATATAATGATAATTATTGTTTCCATAGCAACATTCAATCAAGTTATTTCTTAAAACCTAAAATGAAAATCAAATTCAATGCTAAAGTGCCATTACATGACATAAATATATAACACAAATAACAGTTAAATTTTGATGTGCCAGACGTGCACATTTCGGAAATTCATTCCTCATCAGTGACACTAAGACCGAAAAGGTTGATAGATAAAAAACATAGGCCAAACAGTTGAAAATGTATAAATCTAAAGTTCCAAATAAATAAATAAACAAAAATTTAAAAGTGCTGGTTTTTGAAGCACTTTGCCTCTCTACGTTTAGGGTTCCAGTCCCAAAAGAGTAGATCATGGTGTGAGGAAATTTCTACTTGCCGTTGTTGTACTCATGGTTATCCGATTTCCTCGAAAAACATTAGTTTTCATCCATAGACTACAAACCTAAATTTAGGAAAATCATTATCTACGAAACGTAGATTACTATTTTCCAAGTTCCTGACAGACTTTATCGAAATAGAATTAAGCTGCATTCCTGCAGGTTTACTAGCGGTTACCCTTGAACCATTTGATTCAGTGTCTATTTCATAAATCTAGTACAGATCTTCAAAAAACCGTCCATGAAAGCTTAACGGTATCGTAGTTGGTAAATATGCTTTGTGAGTCAAATTCATTGTTTTTGCATCTAAAATAGCTAAATAACTCATTTTCTTTTGACCATCAAGGATAGGAGTTATTAAAATTCCATCATCTTCTATAGAGCTTGATGGACTAGGTACAAACCAGGATTCTGTCGGATAATGAGCCGGTAGATACCAGTAAGCATCCCGATTTCTACCACATAAATCCTTCTTTATTAAAGCTATTTGACTAAATTTTATATTGTCTTTATTCAAAACGGCTCCATAAACAAAACAATTATTTCTAAATCTGTAGTGTTCATTGATTGTCACCATGTCAATGTATGTAGCGAACGGGATGTGTTTTGGTGGCGTAAAAGACTGTACTAAAATCTGATTTGCATTGAGATCGATATGGTATCGTTTTAAATGCGCATGAGCGTCAAATTTATTCCGTTTTACAGGATCCATCAATGTTGTCATTTCAAACACTTTTAAGAACTCAGGGCTATGGTACGTTGCGATGTCAACGATAAGTTTAGACGTTCCAATCTCGAAAGCATTGACATGATGAAGAAAAAACATATTTTCTGTTTTCAAAGTTTCTATTTCTCCATTTCGAAGGTCAACTACGTAAACTAATGTCGGCCTGTCACTAAACCACTCTAAACCTTCAAACGTATCCATATACCATATCATTTTTGATATGCTTATAAAATACGGAATTGCAAAAAAGACGGCGTAATTACTAGTTACCGAGAATGAATGCATATATGATACTCTGTCCACTTCCCATTCAGCAATGGCTTCCCGTTCTTCTGCAGATTTAATTTTCACAAGAATCATTTTATTTTTTAAACCAGGGATTAAGCTGACTTCCGATACGTACGTTATATGATATTTTGTTCCAGGTTCCGGAAGTGGATGCGCAGTAGAAAGTGTAGTGTATAACTTGACACTTCCTGTATATTGGTGTCCCTTCGGAATATTTGCCGTTACGGATCTTTTCGTAGTCAAAGATAGAGGATCTACTACATAAATCTTCCATATATCACTAACTGTGACGTAATCAAACTTCCCATTACTTTCATTATAGAACCTTAGAATATTAACATTCATATTATCAACACCCCGAGACAGAGCAACAAACTTCTGCAACTCGCTAAATTCCGGTACAACGGCTCCGAATATAGTATACGGGGCAATATCATTGGTGTTTGAAGAATCAATGTAAAACTTTGACTTTAGAAATTTTGTGGTAAAAAATGCTGTTCCATTTCCCGGAAACTTCCAACTGCAAAGTTTTCCGTACGCATCAAACGAATGTGTGAAACTGCGTTTACTATACTCAAACCTCCCAAGTCCGTTTCTAACCTGAAAGATACAATAACTTAGTTATTACTTGATTTTAACATATATTTAATTCTAGTTTTGTTAAACATAGCTTAAGATAATTACCGTGACATAGTTTGACAAAACATTTTTTAAAAAATATATACTCAATATATTCAATAACCCGTACATGTAGTTTGTGCTATTATGTGTTCGCACGCATATATAAGGGCTATTCACGGATTTTCAAAAGCGTTAGTTCGTACAAGCATTTAATGCATTCCCTTGTTTGTTATTACATAGATTAAATTGTAAAAGAGTGGAAAAAAACAAAACAAACCAATTGGCCCTAGAACGTTGCAGAATGGACCCGCTGCTTTGTAGAATAGTCCGTACGTTTGGATCATAATATAGAAATAGAAATCTTTGTTTTACATTATACTTGCGCAGTATTTTCAACATTGCGTAACAAAATTACTCGTTTGTCAGCACAAACTTAAGTGCCCGCCCAAAGGCTAACGAATCTCAACACCTCCCACAGGCTTGATTCGAAAACTATTTAGGATAATTCTACTGTAAAAAAACGCATTAATAGTTTGCATGGAAACGTCCGTGATTTTCACCCGTTTCCCTACCATCCTAGAAATGATGTAAATGTTAAATACATTATCCTACTGTCTGATTCACGTCTGCCGTAGCACTAGTTTTTTAAGGTTTTAGAAGAGATATCAAAAAAATTTGTAGAATGCCACATACCGTTATGACGTATGCATTTTGTCGTAATTAACTGACACCAAATTAAATGCCATATTAGCTGGAGTATAAAATGCAGAGCATTTTAAAATCCTCACGGGGATTTAATATGGGGAATCACACAAACACTCATTCCGGAAATACATCTCTGTAATAATCATGCGGATTAGGGTAGAAAATTCTGGAATAGTTCATTCAGCTGTAGGTAAGATCGCTGTTGTTAGGCCTACAAGTATATATTTCTTTTGCTGTCACGCTAGCAGACGATATACCCTGGCCAGCGAAAATGGGAAAGTCGGTCATCCGCAATTCTATTTTCTTAACCCGCATGATTTTTCAGCAATGTATTTCCGGAATGAGTAGAGTTTTTCACCAGTGTCAGGACAATATAACTGGGGGAATGGGTCAAACTCTATGAGCTAGCAGAGTATTGAGTCTTTCACCTGTGTCAGGACAATGTAACTGGGGGAATGGCTTGTCAGACTCTATGAGCTAGCAAAGTATTGAGTTTTCACCAGTGTCAGGACAATGTAACTGGGGGAATGGCTTGTCAGACTCTATGAGCTAGCAGAGTATTGAGTTTTCACCAGTGTCAGGACAATGTAACTGGGGGAATGGCTTGTCAGACTCTATGAGCTAGCAGAGTATTGAGTTTTTCACCAGTGTCAGGACAATGTAACTGGGGGAATGGCTTGTCAGACTCTATGAGCTAGCAGAGTATTGAGTTTTTCACCAGTGTCAGGACAATGTAACTGGGGGAATGGCTTGTCAGACTCTATGAGCTAGCAGAGTATTGAGTTTTTCACCAGTGTCAGGACAATGTAACTGGGGAAATGGCTTGTCAGACTCTATGAGCTAGCAGAGTATTGAGTTTTTCACCAGTGTCAGGACAATGTAACTGGGGGAATGGCATGTCAGACTTTATGAGCTAGCAGAATATTGAGTTTTCACCAGTGTGACGTTAAACAACATTCTAATAACCAATCTTATGATGTTTTAACATATTATATGTAGAATACACAACTTAAGCAGCATTAACTACAGCTGTTTACAAAAGATAATTATAACATTTGGTGTAACAGTTTAAATTTAAAACAATTTCTGAAAAACTGGAAGACAAGAATTGAAAAATTAAAATTTGACAGCTTGATCACTACATCACCATAAAGGCTTTGAGTTTGGAGTTGAGTACTGGTGTTTAACGTCCCAGTCAAGAATGCTCACTTATATCGTGACGGCGCCACCTATAGGCGAAAGTACAGGAATTTTGCCTGTGTGTTACGCTGATGACATTATGCAGCAGGGTTCTTTATCGTGCCATGCCTACCGTGACACGGGACCTCGTTTATTTTAAGTTCCCATCCAAAAGAACCGTGACTTTCCTTTCGTAATGCCGAGTGCTTGGCGAAAGAACAGTCACTACCAACTTTCAAGTCTTGGGTCAGACCCGGTCGGGGTTCGAACCCACGACCTCCCACTTGCGGAGCGAGCACTCTACCAACTCATAAAGGCTTTGACAAAAAAAAAATATATAAATACATTGTAATCTTACATTGTTCCTGTAACTTACTCATGTATTTACTACTGGTATCATTTAACAAATTCTTCCAGTCATAGACACGCATATTGCTTAAGGCAGCGTTTTAAATACATGTATCTCTAAGGATTTAAAAATTCCTTAAATGGTAATTATATATATAATTATTTTCATTATTTCGATATTTGCATATATTTGTATTCTTCTGGTCTGATCAACTTTCAGAGAATGAAAACTTTACTTGACCATGGAAGGGCCTTGTTTGATTTTTAAAACAAAAATTACAAAAAAAAAAAAAAAAAAAAAAAAAAAAAAAAAAAAAAAAAAAAATCTACTGTTTCATTCACCAAAATTACAAATCCAATCATCATGTTAATAATGCCCAAACATTACCGTAACTAGACCCCAATTTTTACCGAGGCAGTTTTAGTCGATTCTGGCATTGCCATAAGGCGAGACTTCAGTGTTACTTTTCCGGTGTCGGCGTGTCAAAATGTGAAAGTTTATGTAAAAGTAATGTATTTTCTACTCGATCAAAAACCAACCAGACGAGACATTTAAATCCGTGGAATTCTTGTTTTTCAAAGGGATCAGTCCGAGATGCATTGGCGAGTCGCCTGCTATGGCGGTCAGGGGCCATGCTCCCTATGAATTTAAAAAGTAGTTTTAAATACTGCATCCCAAGACCATTTCAGGTAATAATTTCTTATTATAAATGCGTATAATTTCTACTTGATTATTGATCGTCTGTTTGAATTAATTATTTTTCTGTAATGTTTCTAATATCAAAAAAAAAAAAAAAAAAAAAAAAAAAAAAAAAAAAAAAACAGTAGGTAGACAGTAAGTACTATTGTTGAATTGAAACCGAGGCAGTTTCCTCGGTTGCCACAAACACAGCTACGGTAATGTCGAAGGTGATAGATACGTTATTTGTAAATTATCTGTCTACCAGGGTACCATTTTTTAAAAAATGACTTTCATTGCTGATATAGGCCGTAACGATTGCTTCGTTTGAAGAATACGTCCATACTTTATTTATGAGAAGCTAATTTGTGAAGTTATTTAGATAATGTTATCTATATTTATGATGGATTATTACTGATGACAGATATTTATGAACTGGATTGATCGATGATGAACCCCCCCTTTAAGCTCGTCGAAGGTATTGTGACCTTAAGTTCATTAAAGAGCTCTCAATTAGCTTTAAATATATGACTGGCTTATCTGCATGGTATTTGGTAATAGGTATATATATATATATATATATATATATATATATATATATATATATATATATATATATATATATATATACACTAGTATATAACATTGTTGATAGTTGATTTAAAGTATCTAATCTTTCAACAAAGTGCAAGATAAATTCGGTTTTACCGATTAACCGCAACTTGCTTGTGTTGTTTTTGAGGTTGAAAATAATTCTTGTTCGAAAATAGAAGGGGTTTTTTTTTTCATGTATCCTTCATCTGGAAAAACCTGATAGCATGATCTTAATCTTACAAAAATTATATTATCAATAGAAGGCAAGAAATGGATCGACATGCGGTTGTCTGATAGCATAAACATTATGTCAAAGTTGAGCATAACGTCCTTGCATATTGGGAAGCCCAAGACCATTCACAAATAGTTAAACCACTTAACTGGATACATTTGTACGAAAGCCTATTAGGCTCATGAATAAAAAAAATTAAAAGGCGTAATAACGCAAAATAAAGGCGTAATAACGCGAAATAAAGGCGTAATAACGCGAATTGAAAGGCGTAATAACGCGAAATAAAGGCGTAATAACGCGAATTGAAAGGCGTAATAACGCGAAATAAAGGCGTAATAACGTGAATTTAAAGGCGTAATAACGCGAAATAAAGGCGTAATAACGCGAAATAAAAGCGTAATAACGCGAATTGAAAGGCGTTATAATGCGAAATAAAGGCGTTATGACGCGAATTAAAAGGCGTAATAACGCGAAATAAAGGCGTAATAACGCGAATTGAAAGGCGTTATAACGCCTTTATTTCGCGTTATTACGCTTTTATTTCCTGTTATTACGCCTTTCAATTCGCCTTAAAACCTCTTATTTCGTTTTATGACGCAAGTTGCTTACCATAATGGTGTGGAGGTCCAGGGTTTAAAGGTCTAGTTCCGCCCCATTACATACATTATTAAAAGTCTGTGTGTGTGTGTGTGTGTGTGTGTGTGTGTGTGTGTGTGTGTGTGTGTGCGTGTGTGTGTGTGTGTCCTGCACATATACATTATATGTAATGTAATTAGTTTTTGTATGTATAATTTCTATGAAAATTTAAAAAACTGTACATCATCCGATCCTGCGCTGAAATGAATAGTTATTTCTGAAACCGTTCCATTTGTCAATTTTAAAGTATTTTTCATAAAGAGTGTCATTTGTACACATGGATATTTATGAATTAGATTCTGATTAACTTTTAATAGTGATTAAATGACATTTGTGTCTATCTTAGTTAATATAGACAGATCAAGGTTTATTCACTTTCATTTGCTTTAGGCTGTCTAAAAGAATTTAAACTAAAATCAATCTGTTTGTGGAAAGGGATATTAACCTTTGGAGAAAAACGATTCTCAAGGGAAGTGACTGCTCTATATATAGACAAAAAGGCATTATAACGCCTTTCACTTCGCATTATAACGCCTTTCAATTCGCGTTATTATGCCTTTCAATTCGCGTTATTACGCCTTTATTTCGCGTTATAACGCCTTTATTTCGCGTTATTACGCCTTTATTTCGCGTTATTACGCCTTTCAATTCGCGTTATTATGCCTTTATTTCGCGTTATTACGCCTTTCAATTCGCGTTATTACGCCTTTCAATTCGCGTTATTATGCTTTTATTTCGCGTTATTACGCCTTTATTTCGCGTTATTACGCCTTTCAATTCGCGTTATTACGCCTTTAATTCGCGTTATTACGCCTTCATTTCGCGTTATTACGCCTTTGTTTCGCGTTATTACGCCTTTTAATTTTTTTTTATTCATGAGCCTAATAGGCTTTCGTAACATTTGACAATATACATGTATATATAGAATTGTTTACACTAGTGTATTTTCGGGGCCTCGGAGGCAGAGTTATCTGAGAGCACGGATCACAGTTTGTTTCATTACCTAAACCGAATCTCGCTCGGACAGAAACTAGTGCAAGAAAATTTGTCAGCTCGCTTGCCGAAGGTCGACGGGTTTTTCCGCCTACTTCATTTTACTCCACTATCCAAGAACTGTCCCCTTCGATATAAGTGAAAATCTTCTTTTTGAAGTTAAGCTCCAAAACTCCAGTTTTTTTTTTCTTGCATCTTTCGGTATCTGAGATTGTTCAATAAAAAATCCGTCCATTATCAAGCTTGTATTATGTAACAGCAAATGTCGTCATAATATTTTTAAAAAGTAAAGATATAACGATGATTCAGTAATTTTCGGAACTATGCAGTATAATAATGTATGACGTAAATTTATAACACAAATACCTGTTAAATTTTGATGTGCCATATGTGCACATTTTGGAAAATCATTCCTCATCAGTAAAATTAGGGACCGAAAAGTTTGATAGATAAAAACATAAGCCTTACAGTTAAAAGTAAGTGAATCGAAAGTTCAAAAATTATATTAATCCAAATCCAGCAAAGGAATGCTTTGCATGAGGGAACAAACCTTAGTTTTAAATAAATTTCAAAAATTAAGACGGCTGAAAATTTTGCTAAATGGACAACACATAGTACTGCTTGCTGAGTTATGTATACCCTCGGGGAGTTGACTCCACCAGCAGCGGTACCCGCTCAGGGGTAATAAATATAAAACAAAAATACCTGTTAAATTTTGATGTGTCAGACGTGCACATTTCGGAAAATAATTGTTCATCAGTGACACTAGGTGCCGAAAAGTTTGATAGATAAAAAACATAAGCCAAACAGTTAAAAGTTACTGAATCTAAAGTTCCAAAATTATTTTAATCATGACTATCTTTTTTACACAAAATGTTAATAAAAAAAAGCGGTTTTATTAATTCTGGAAACACCTCAAGCCTATTATCCATCTTCGATATATCAAATCCTTATCTTGATATAAAGATATATCAAACATAAAAGACGACTGTTGATATCAATCTATAAACGGTCTTTATAAAAGTTCATTGATAATGATAGTCTACAGGGATCAATGTTACGAGACATACACCAGAAAGACGTTTATAATATATGTAAGATAATATTGATATCAAATTATTAATAACAAATTATTTAACTCCTCTGTGAGTGCTTATTGCCTTCGGTGGTCGAGCAGTCAAAAAGATGCGCGTAGGGGTTCAAAGCGTCTAGATAAGATCCAGATTAGAATCGAGCAGATTAAAGCGGGAGACATTTTTTTGGGTTGTTGACCAAAGATAGATATTTTCCATTTGAGCGTTGCTTTGGTTACAAGAAGTGACTGTCTCGATATTTCAAATGAGACCATCTTGACCGGGGAAAGCAAAACGAAAAGGCAAAACTTTTCATTTAAGCTATAGAATTGTAAAACATTTTGGGAAGCAAATTTATTTTCGTGTTGTGAATGGCAATAATTATCTATAAATAGTTTCAGGAATTTATAATATTTATGAAATAATGCCTTGTTTATTTTTTTATGATATTCGTTTATAAAATTCAATTATTATCATTTTTAAGTTCTAATTTTTCACATTTGATTAAAATATTATAAAAATTGATAATTTTTATAAATAAATTTTTCTGTAAAAACGAGCTAGCAGAGTTCGCTTGTTGAAGGCCAGTGGTTTTCTCCTGGCACTACGGGGTCTCCGGTTTCCTCCACCATTCCAGAACTGACCGCCTCGAAATAAGTGAAAGATTCTTGAGTGGGGCGTAAAACACCATTACTCAACTTCACTCTGTTAAATGGTTGCATAAATTACCAGCTGGAAATTATCCAGGTAATTCATGCAACCAATCCAATAACTTGTTATTTAGGGTTAAAGTATGATCCTCTTATGTATAAAAGAAAGACAACAGACATTTAGCTATATAGGTAAACTAATTATCTCTTAAATAAAATGTATAGTGCATTTAAATTAGAAAAAAAAAATAATTATGTTCATTCTAAAATATTTAAAGGAGTTTATGCATATAACGAGAGCGGTTTTATTGAGCGGATTGAGAAAAGTTAATATTTTTTTAATCCTCAGTCAACATTTTTTTTTAGATGATGGAAAAATCCACCAACCTTCGGCTATCGAGTTTTTACACTAAAATGTGTCGCATGGCATTCGGACCTGAACGGTATAAGGCGGTTTTTTCGCATTACATTCGGACCTGGTCGGTGCTAGGCGGCACTTTCCGTAAGCTCGCGCTTTAAACCATACGGCCATCGGGAAGTGTTAGAGTAGGGATAAAAAATTTGATATAAGAAACGTTACAGAAAAATAATTAATCATCAATCAATCAATGGGCAAATGACTGAGTCTCTTTATATTTCTGGAATTTCAATTTTAATTAATTAAAATGATTACTCACTAATGATCCACGTAACCATGGTGGTAATGGTTTGTTGAAAAATATAGGCTGATCTTGTATTTCGTCCGTGTTTGTCGTAAAGAGTAAATTAAATCCGGGTTCATCAGCATAATATCCATCAATATATACAGGAAACATACACCAGAGATAAACATGTGAAATAAACATCATCGTACTATATTTAATCATGTTTCTTCTTCTCTGTTATGTAATAAACAATGTTGATGTTTTAGTGCATTCAGCCTTCATTAATTCGTACTCCAGACTACGAATACGAACAGATGTCACTGGTAAAATGAATGCATCAGAAATGCGACAAGTTTGACTATTTGGAATCGTATAATAAATATATTCAATTTTTTGTAAACTTAAGAAAAAATAAACGCTGATGGTTTTTTCTACGTTATTTTAGTAAGTGGTAAGTTTAACTGATTATTCAATTTTAAATATATACAGTCTGTGGATCGATCTTTTACGATAGTGCTCTGCCAGGTTATGCAAGCTGTATTTGACTTAACCCCTATTGCTCACAACGGTAAGTGCAACAATACGGAAGCATTGTGTTGACATGTTTTCATGCATCGTGTGATCACCATGTGACAACTGAGTTTACGAAAACAAATGCTATAGACATGTATAAATTTATTTTAATCTTATCTTATTTCCATTCCAAATGATCATAGACAACGGCAAAAAATTACGTCACATAAAAAATTAGCTATTGTGTATGGGTTATAGGCAATATATGGTGTGTTTTATTATTACTGTCCTATTTTTAACATTTTAATAATGAAATAAAATAAAAATCTTTAAAATTAAACATTGATAAAATTTATTATCTTTGTGAGACAAACAGGGCGGTTCTGTTTTTTTTAATCCATCCCTGAATTGACAGCCTAGATATAAGTCAAAAGATCGAATGGGACGTAAATCAACAGTACTCTTCTCCACTCATAAATTTCAAGAATAACTCATTGCAATTAATTGTTTTGTGGACATTAGAATCAATGGGAATCCATTTCCGGTCAAATAACGTTTAACGATTCTTCTGTTTCTTCAATGCACATGTCCGTTTTTTGCTTCCATACAAAATGATAGTTACGTCATGGCGCACAAGTCTATATTGAGAATAATACAACCGGTAGCGAGTTAAGAGTTCATGTCAACAAGATAAAGCGTCTAATTATGCATTTTGTTACGATTACGTAATACTCTGTTTAATGACTTGTTGTATTGTATAACTCTGTGTTACTGTGCAGATATCAATGGGTCAGAGCACACGCTGTTATGCCGAAGAGAACTTTTAAGTTTTTTGTGATATATATTAGCATACTCGTGTATTAAACGCATTGATGATTATAAAGCATTGGTGGCTAATGTATTAAGCTCTATAAGCGCGACTGCATAGTATACAATTATTTTCAGAAATTGTGGATAAGATTAATGCCGCTTGGCGCATTAGCTAAGCTGTTCTGACTTATAATGAGGTGTTTAGTAATAATAATAATAATAATTTTATTTTATTAACGTGTCACAAGTTATCAGTAAAATTTAATCATAAATAAACACAACAATGATTAGCATATTGACTTATAAGACACTAAAACTTCATTAAAGCTAAGTTAAAATTAATAATTACATTTAAAACATTATTGTCTATTAAATTATTTAAAGGATATATTAAAATATATATATTTATTTAAGTTACTAAAAATTACATCAGTTCTTTAAAATGTCATAAAATTTTCTTCTATTATAACATTTATATAAATATGAAACTAAAATCGGTTGCATCATATCAAAAGTCGTTATTTTTTTTATAAATTGTTCCATTAAATCAAAATGCTGAAACTGTTCAATATTTTGTGAAGCGGTATGTAGAAAGTTAAAAAGAATGTCTGATTATAGGTCACATTTTAAAAGGAAGTGCAGTTAATTTTCAATATCATCCGAATTAAAAAAAACAAAAAAACACACACACACCATGGCGTTGGCGGTGTTGAGTATCGACCCGTCTCAACTGCAATTGGAAGATTGCCACATCTAAAGTTTACTAAAACACGCCGATGTAGTCTTGGTATACATTCATTTCACAATAAGGTTCGGTTCGTATATCAGTTTAATAAAGTCTATATGTTCGTAATTTATTTCCGACAATGTTATTTCTGTCATTATATAAATCAGTTTTCCATTCATTTACATCGGTTTCACGTAACTTTGTTTGAATAATGTCCATTGCCGTAACTATAGTAACTGTTTGGTTGTTAACAATATTTTGACAGTTAATAGTGTTTATTATTTTATTAACGGCACTGGTCAAACCTTTTTGCATCTAGATGTCCATTTGAATATTTTATATGTTATTCTATTTACATCTGTACGGACGAATTTACAGAATAAACGAATACATGACATACATTGTTTGGTACAACACGATGACCAGCCCATGTCACCACGTGATGCAACGTTACTTGAATTTTTTCTAGCACACAAATTAAATTTAATTGCTTTGTTTTGTACATTGTTTATCTTTCGATGCACTTTTGTTCCACATACACTACTTGCATTCATAAGTATAGGTTCAACTAAAGATTCATATAACTTGGTATATACGGAATAATTAAATCCGCCCATTTCGCTGAATTTTCCAAAAATAACCCCAAGAGCGCGACTAGCAGACTTTGATATTTCGGAAATTGCTTTGTCGAATTTTAAATGTTCGTCAAACCACACACCTAAATATTTATATGATTGTGTAAAATCTATATTTAAATCCATACACTTAAATCTGAACTCTGAAATGGGCTTTGATGCCGATCGGAAATGTATAACTTTGGTTTTAGATCCATTCACAGATATTTCCCAGCGGTTACAGTAATCACGCACAATGTTCAACATAATTTGGAGTTTCTTTTCATCTGGTGCTATTAACGCGATGCCATCAGCATATAAAGGTATGCTAAGTAAATATTGGCCTATTTCGACTCCACATTTTGTTGAATTAATATGACATACAAGATCGTTTATGTAAAGTGAAAACAGTGTCGGCGATAAAATACATCCTTGTTTTACACCAGGCAAAACATCGAACCATTCGGTATAAAGATTATTCACTTTCACGGTACATTTTAAGTCACTGTATAATGATTGAATTGCTCTTAAAAAATTTCCGTTGAGCCCGATTGTTTTAAGTTTATACCAAAGAAAATCTTTATCTACACAATCAAATGCCAAATGTCGATGAAGCAGACAAAGGAGGATTTCTTGGAGATCATCCTATCATTTATAGTTGAATATAGAGAATATATGTGTTCCTCACAACTACGACCACTCCTAAACCTGTTTTGTTCCTCGTGACGTATTTTGTTACCATCAAGTCACTCACTGAGTCTGTTATTGAAAACGGTAGTACATATTTTACTTGGTATTGACGTAAGCGTAATACCTCTATAATTTAGAGGATTCTTTTCATTATCGGATCCGGGTTTTAAAATCGGATTAATGATTCCAAAAGTTCTCTGATATGGCACTTTTCCGAGTTCGAAACAACCGATACAAACAAGATGTAACAGATTAACGGACACGTCATTTTTTCAAAACTTCGGCAGGATCATATCTATTCCGGCCGATTTAGGTAGCTTTGCACGTGTAACTCCGTTAAAAATTTCATCGATGGTTATTTCTAGTTTTCTAGTATTTCATTCCAGTATGGTTTAAAGACTTTTTTCGTTTATTTGATTGGGGATGGTAAAATGACACTTTGGGTATTTTATTGTCCATTTCGATATGCATTAACGATAAGAAAGAATCGTAAGCTCTTTGTATTGATTGTTATAGCATTTTCAATTGTCACGAAAAGCATAATTAAACAAGGTCTGTGCCGATTTGATCAAGCTTGTATTTTGTGCAGTGAACTGGGTTACTGTTATGATCAATATCACCTAGGTTATCCATGTTGGATATGCATTTCGCATACAAGCAGTAAGTGATCTGGGATTTTATCAGGCGTGATGTGTACATTATCTATAACTTCGGTCATTGTAAGTACGTTAAAATCTTTGATATGTTTCAGTTGTTCATATGGGACGCAGATATAGTCGATAACTGAGTCGCCTAGTATTATAACGCGCCCAGTGTTTTGATGACGGTATACTTGCTGTAAAAGATCTTCAAAGAAAACTTCAGCTTCTTTAGGTTTTTTATTATTTGCCGGAGGTAAATAACAAACACAAAAACACAATGATACTTTTTTTTTATTATTTCGAGTTAAACTGTATCCAAATAATACCTTCTACTGATTTAT
The DNA here is from genome assembly GCA_029721355.1 of Tegillarca granosa. Taxonomy (NCBI): domain Eukaryota; kingdom Metazoa; phylum Mollusca; class Bivalvia; order Arcoida; family Arcidae; genus Tegillarca; species Tegillarca granosa. Next base: position 1,697,258 of record JARBDR010000908.1, on the reverse strand, counting down.
CTACAATATGAATATTAAAACTATTTACAATTGTGTCTTTCACCAATAATCCCTCCACCCCTTCCACGTTTAGGTCGTTTATGTGTATATTGTCGGTTTTGGCCAAACCACTTATATTCTGAAATTCTCAACTCGGCGTCTCCTCGCAAAAACGTTTCGCATATTACTAATACATCAACAATCATAATATTTCTGTGTTGTTTCGCGGAATTTCGAATTCTCATTTGTAGCAGACGACCAACCGCGAAAGTTCCACACTCCACAACGCCAAATGTCCTATTTTGATTTGTATGATCAGCTTGTATTTTGACCAGACGATTGCCTATAAGTTTCTGTTCGTTGTTTTTTTCAACGAACTCTTACAATCATCTGAGATCCTGTTAACATTCCTACATAAAGTTTCTATGGTTTTCCGCACTTTACACTTCTTTATCAAAAGATATAAATAAAAGTCTTCATAAAATGTCTATTATAAAGTGCAATAGTCCTAAGAAGTACACGTTATATTAGCTTTAATAGATTTTTTTTTACTTCATTCTTTCATTCTTCAACTTTTTTTTGCTCCGTTGATGTTCCCACATGTCTTCGCAGTGGTACCTCCATTTTTAACTTGTACATTTGTTTTTACTTGTCCCAATAATAACGATTATCAATCCAGTAATAAATAAATAAATAAATAAATAAATAAATAAATATTCAAATGAATGAATAAATAAATAAATAAATATTCAAATAAATAAATAAATAAATATTCAAATAAATATTCAAATGAATAAATAAATAAATAAATAAATATTCAAATAAATATTCAAATGAATAAATAAATAAATAAATAAATAAATAAATAATAATAATAATGATAATATAAAATATAATAATAAAAATAAAAAAAGTGAATAAATAAATAATAAATTAGTAAGTAAATAAATATATAAATAAATTAAATAAATAAAAAATTGAAAACACGAGAGAATTTACATTTCAATGTATTTTCTTAATCTGTATATGTAACTTGGAACCACATATCGACTTTTTTTATCGCGATCTTGTTAATTAACTTCTTAAAATTATCAATGACGGCATTGTTCTTTTTCCTTGGAGATAATTTGACGTTACATCACTGCACTTCGTCGTTTTGTAGTCTTTTCGCCTTTACATTAAGAGTCGGCAGCGCTTCTTATCGCCTTGGTTCGAATCCCAATCAAATATATTCCAGTGTAAAAATATTGCCAATTACCCAGAACACAAGATGTTTCTCTTGGCACTTTCTCGCTTTCCTACAGCATCCGTAGGTGGGAGATCGTTGGTTCGAACCCCGGCCGGATCTGACCCAAGACTTGAAAGTGGGTAGTGGCTGTTCTTCCGCCAAGCACTCGGCATTACGAAATGAAAGTCACGGTTCTTTCAGATGGATCTTAAAATAATCGAGGTCCCGTGTCACGGTAGGACGGGCATGATAAAGAACCTTGCTGTATAATGCCATCAGCGCAACGCACTGGCAAAATTTCTGCACTTTCGCCTATAGCTGGCGACACCTCGATATAAGGGAAATTTTCTTGACTTGGACGTTAAACACTACTACTTAACTCCTACAGGTAGCATCCCGCAAACGTGTCAAGGGAAACAACTCTCGCCAACCTCAAGTACTTACCGAGCAATTTGCGTCATCAATACTATTCGTGTCAAAAAATCCATACATTTTGCTATATCCGTTTATATGTTTGTCTTAATACATGATTGAATCGTGATAAAATGAATGGATTTTTTTTTCAGATAAATGATAAAGTGGAAACTATACAATTTTTTAGTTGTAAATTTCTATGCAATTGTATGGTTCCTTAATGCAATCCCATTTTTGTATCAGTGGACCTATTGAACCCTTTTCTTTTTTTAACTAGCTGTAAGTAAAACATAAAAATCCTCTTAAATATATATTTAAAACTTATGGATATATTTGTCAAAAGAATAATAAAAATCATTCAAAAATATTATATATTACCATTAGTTATTTAGAATACAAATAACAATTTAATAAAGGTAGAATAAAGCTCATTTTGAATATGCGCATTTATGAACCTCTAGTTGTAAAACAATTTAAATGATTAAAGATTGGTATTATAACCACAGCATTAGAAACTTATTCATGTCGGAAATCTTTAAATCGTTGATTCCAATTTTGTAAAGGCCAAGTTTTTTTACCTATCAATTCTAAAATTTAGGAGATGACTTATAACCTGAAAGATGTATTTATAAACTAGTTTTTTAATGGAAAATAAAAACCGGAAATTATCTCCTCATATCCTCTAACAAATATTCTAGTTGAACGAAAAACATGTATCAATTCTCAATTTGTTATAATGGGAAAGATATATGAAAAGCTGTCTTCATTATAAATGACATTTTTGACAGGTCTAATAATTCTGAAAAGACAACCGAAATAAACCGGAAAAGCAATGTTAAACGTTAATTACAATGATCTATACACACCATTTTACAAACCTTAAAAAATCGTATACTTTATAGAAGTTCAATACGCCTGCATGGTACTGAACCTCCTTACACGTTTAACGTCATGTAGGAATTCATCCCTTAGTCTCTTGTGTAAAACATTGACTGCATGGTACTGAACCACCTTACACGTTTAACGTTATGTAGGAATTCATCCCTTAGTCTCTTGTGTAAAACATTGACTGCATGGTACTGAACCAACTTACACGTTTAACGTCATGTAGGAATTCATCCCTTAGTCTCTTGTGTAAAACATTGACTGCATGGTACTGAACCACCTTACACGTTTAACGTTATGTAGGAATTCATCCCTTAGTCTCTTGTGTAAAACATTGACTGCATGGTACTGAACCAACTTACACGTTTAACGTCATGTAGGAATTCATCCCTTAGTCTCTTGTGTAAAACATTGACTGCATGGTACTGAACCACCTTACACGTTTAACGTCATGTAGGAATTCATCCCTTAGTCTCTTGTGTAAAACATTGACTGCATGGTACTGAACCACCTTACACGTTTAACGTCATGTAGGAATTCATCCCTTAGTCTCTTGTGTAAAACATTGACTGCATGGTACTGAACCACCTTACACGTTTAACGTTATGTAGGAATTCATCCCTTAGTCTCTTGTGTAAAACATTGACTGCATGGTACTGAACCAACTTACTCGTTTAACGTCATGTAGGAATTCACCCCTTAGTCTCTTGTGTAAAACATTGACTGCATGGTACTGAACCACCTTACTCGTTTAACGTCATGTAGGAATTCACCCCTTAGTCTCGTGTGTAAAACATTGACTGCATGGTACTGTACCAACTTACACGTTTAACGTCATGTAGGAATTCATCCCTTAGTCTCTTGTGTAAAACATTGACTGCATGGTACTGAACCACCTTACACGTTTAACGTCATGTAGGAATTCATCCCTTAGTCTCTTGTGTAAAACATTGACTGCATGGTACTGAACCACCTTACACGTTTAACGTCATGTAGGAATTCATCCCTTAGTCTCTTGTGTAAAACATTGACTGCATGGTACTGAACCACCTTACACGTTTAACGTTATGTAGGAATTCATCCCTTAGTCTCTTGTGTAAAACATTGACTGCATGGTACTGAACCAACTTACTCGTTTAACGTCATGTAGGAATTCACCCCTTAGTCTCTTGTGTAAAACATTGACTGCATGGTACTGAACCACCTTACTCGTTTAACGTCATGTAGGAATTCACCCCTTAGTCTCTTGTGTAAAACATTGACTGCATGGTACTGAACCAACTTACACGTTTAACGTCATGTAGGAATTCATCCCTTAGTCTCTTGTGTAAAACAATGACTGCATGGTACTGAACCAACTTACACGTTTAACGTCATGTAGGAATTCATCCCTTAGTCTCTTGTGTAAAACATTGACTGCATGGTACTGAACCACCTAACACGTTTAACGTCATGTAGGAATTCATCCCTTAGTCTCTTGTGTAAAACAATGACTGCATGGTACTGAACCAACTTACACGTTTAACGTCATGTAGGAATTCACCCCTTAGTCTCTTGTGTAAAACATTGACTGCATGGTACTGAACCAACTTACTCGTTTAACGTCATGTAGGAATTCACCCCTTAGTCTCTTGTGTAAAACATTGACTGCATGGTACTGAACCAACTTACACGTTTAACGTCATGTAGGAATTCATCCCTTAGTCTCTTGTGTAAAACAATGACTGCATGGTACTGAACCACCTCACACGTTTAACGTCATGTAGGAATTCATCCCTTAGTCTCTTGTGTAAAACATTGACTGCATGGTACTGAACCACCTTACACGTTTAACGTCATGTAGGAATTCATCCCTTAGTCTCTTGTGTAAAACATTGACTGCATGGTACTGAACCACCTTACACGTTTAACGTCATGTAGGAATTCATCCCTTAGTCTCTTGTGTAAAACAATGACTGCATGGTACTGAACCACCTCACACGTTTAACGTCATGTAGGAATTCATCCCTTAGTCTCTTGTGTAAAACATTGACTGCATGGTACTGAACCACCTCACACGTTTAACGTCATGTAGGAATTCATCCCTTAGTCTCTTGTGTAAAACATTGACTGCATGGTACTGAACCACCTTACACGTTTAACGTCATGTAGGAATTCATCCCTTAGTCTCTTGTGTAAAACAATGACTGCATGGTACTGAACCACCTAACACGTTTAACGTAATGAAGGAATTCATCCCTTAGTCTCTTGTGTAAAACATTGACTGCATGGTACTGAGCCACCTTACACGTTTAACGTCATGTAGGAATTCATCCCTTAGTCTCTTGTGTAAAACATTGACTGCATGGTACTGAACCAACTTACTCGTTTAACGTCATGTAGGAATTCACCCCTTAGTCTCTTGTGTAAAACATTGACTGCATGGTACTGAACCAACTTACTCGTTTAACGTCATGTAGGAATTCATCCCTTAGTCTCTTGTGTAAAACATTGACTGCATGGTACTGAACCACCTTACTCGTTTAACGTCATGTAGGAATTCATCCCTTAGTCTCTTGTGTAAAACATTGACTGCATGGTACTGAACCACCTTACACGTTTAACGTCATGTAGGAATTCATCCCTTAGTCTCTTGTGTAAAACATTGACTGCATGGTACTGAACCACCTTACACGTTTAACGTCATGTAGGAATTCATCCCTTAGTCTCTTGTGTAAAACAATGACTGCATGGTACTGAACCACCTCACACGTTTAACGTCATGTAGGAATTCATCCCTTAGTCTCTTGTGTAAAACATTGACTGCATGGTACTGAACCACCTCACACGTTTAACGTCATGTAGGAATTCATCCCTTAGTCTCTTGTGTAAAACATTGACTGCATGGTACTGAACCACCTTACACGTTTAACGTCATGTAGGAATTCATCCCTTAGTCTCTTGTGTAAAACATTGACTGCATGGTACTGAACCAACTTACACGTTTAACGTCATGTAGGAATTCATCCCTTAGTCTCTTGTGTAAAACATTGACTGCATGGTACTGAACCACCTTACACGTTTAACGTCATGTAGGAATTCATCCCTTAGTCTCTTGTGTAAAACATTGACTGCATGGTACTGAACCACCTAACACGTTTAACGTAATGAAGGAATTCATCCCTTAGTCTCTTGTGTAAAACATTGACTGCATGGTACTGAGCCACCTTACACGTTTAACGTCATGTAGGAATTCATCCCTTAGTCTCTTGTGTAAAACATTGACTGCATGGTACTGAACCAACTTACTCGTTTAACGTCATGTAGGAATTCACCCCTTAGTCTCTTGTGTAAAACATTGACTGCATGGTACTGAACCAACTTACTCGTTTAACGTCATGTAGGAATTCATCCCTTAGTCTCTTGTGTAAAACATTGACTGCATGGTACTGAACCACCTTACTCGTTTAACGTCATGTAGGAATTCATCCCTTAGTCTCTTGTGTAAAACATTGACTGCATGGTACTGAACCAACTTACTCGTTTAACGTCATGTAGGAATTCACCCCTTAGTCTCTTGTGTAAAACATTGACTGCATGGTACTGAACCAACTTACTCGTTTAACGTCATGTAGGAATTCATCCCTTAGTCTCTTGTGTAAAACATTGACTGCATGGTACTGAACCACCTTACTCGTTTAACGTCATGTAGGAATTCATCCCTTAGTCTCTTGTGTAAAACATTGACTGCATGGTACTGAACCAACTTACTCGTTTAACGTCATGTAGGAATTCACCCCTTAGTCTCTTGTGTAAAACATTGACTGCATGGTACTGAACCAACTTACACGTTTAACGTCATGTAGGAATTCATCCCTTAGTCTCTTGTGTAAAACATTGACTGCATGGTACTGAACCACCTTACACGTTTAACGTCATGTAGGAATTCTCCTTAGTCTCTTGTGCAAAACATTGACTGCATGGTACTGAACCACCTTACACGTTTAACGTCATGTAGGAATTCATCCCTTAGTCTCTTGTGTAAAACATTGACTGCATGGTACTGAACCACCTTACACGTTTAACGTCATGTAGGAATTCATCCCTTAGTCTCTTGTGTAAAACATTGACTGCATGGTACTGAACCACCTAACACGTTTAACGTAATGAAGGAATTCATCCCTTAGTCTCTTGTGTAAAACATTGACTGCCTAGTACTGAGCCACCTTACACGTTTAACGTCATGTAGGAATTCATCCCTTAGTCTCTTGTGTAAAACAATGACTGCATGGTACTGAACCACCTAACACGTTTAACGTAATGAAGGAATTCATCCCTTAGTCTCTTGTGTAAAACATTGACTGCCTAGTACTGAGCCACCTTACACGTTTAACGTCATGTAGGAATTCATCCCTTAGTCTCTAGTGTAAAACATTGACTGCATGGTACTGAACCACCTTACACGTTTAACGTCATGTAGGAATTCATCCCTTAGTCTCTTGTGTAAAACATTGACTGCCTAGTACTGAGCCACCTTACACGTTTAACGTCATGTAGGAATTCATCCCTTAGTCTCTTGTGTAAAACATTGACTGCCTAGTACTGAGCCACCTTACACGTTTAACGTCATGTAGGAATTCATCCCTTAGTCTCTAGTGTAAAACATTGACTGCATGGTACTGAACCACCTCACACGTTTAACGCCATGTAGGAATTCATCCCTTAGTCTCTTGTGTAAAACATTGACTGCATGGTACTGAACCACCTCACACGTTTAACGCCATGTAGGAATTCATCCCTTAGTCTCTTGTGTAAAACATTGACTGCATGGTACTGAACCACCTCACACGTTTAACGCCATGTAGGAATTCATCCCTTAGTCTCTTGTGTAAAACATTGACTGCATGGTACTGAACCACCTTACACGTTTTACGTCAATTTAAAAATTTACTATACATGTATAGCTAGAGTGGTTGCAAAAAGTTTATAATGTCAGATTCTAGGGATTAATAAAAAGAGCAAAAAGGAGTCGGAAAATTTTTATCCTTTTTATCAATAGTTTAACTACATATCAACAGATGTAATCGATTGTTATTCGTGCTGTCTATTGAAGGCTTGGGGTTCGTTGACCATGTGGTGTAACTGCGCGCTTCGGAATCACAGTCTCTCTCATTATTGGTTGTTAGTGTGAAATGTCTATTCAATGAAAGTTGACTTGGTGTAAAACACAATAACTCTATTCCGATCTAGAATTGTGGTCTGAGATGTTGCTGGCTTTTTAATTCATAGACCATTATACCTGAAACGACCAGTTGACTATGCTAAAAAGGAAGGGGGGGGGGGTTCGGCGGGGGATATAACAAAAAGAAAACGTAAAAAAGTTAGACTTTAAAAGGATTGAAGCAGTGGTAATTTTTTTGCAAATAATAAAAATCTGTTTTGCAAATGCCCTGGAAGGTTACAGCAAATATCAAATACATGTATGATCACCAAATCTAGAAACCTGAACACCTTTCGCCTCTAAAAACTTCATAAACTGAATATTGAAAATTAGAGCATCAACTTTAATTGAAAAGGAAAAATAAGCTTCAATAGAATTTCCAGAGCTCCACGTGGTACCTCATAGCGTTTGTGCTGGACAATTATTTCTATTGGCAATGAAATCGCTTAAAGCGACGTTTTCCGTTAATAACGACGTTTTTTTCGGTAACATTTGACGTAAACATTATCCATTTTATTCCACACAAATGTTAAGAGGTATTGATCACGTGGTACGCTGGCGAGTTTCATTGATATTAAGAGAAAACGTTGTCTGATACAGCAGGCATCAATCAACAGAGAAAGTAACCAAATAATAAATACAGAAGAATTGAATGACGACAGATTAGAACGCTATAAAGAGAGAAATATGTATTTTACTATTTTTCTTTTTTAAAAAAGATTACCTCACTCCAACAGAAACACGTTAAGTGTTCTTCTGATACTTAAAGGACTAGAAACCAATCATACGTTCTTTCTGTGGATTCGGACAGATCCTGGACAGATTTTTTTAAAGGTTTTTCATTAATCTGAAAATGGCCTTCGAAAAGTCTAGTTGACAAATTATTATAAATACTTAAAATTGCTCATTCTTCATTTTTATGGACTTGTTGAAAAAAGCAGGAAAGTTGAGGACCCTTCGACAGTAATTTATACATCCCATCGGATATTTATTCAAACCGTGAAAATGTTTAAATGGTCCTGATTTATACGCCTTTACTCTTTATTTTCTCCTTTGGCTGACGAAATTATCAAATTGTATTGATAAGTGAACATTGTTACTATTACAATTATGTATTTCTGATTTAAAACATGATAATAACTTGACATTCCGAATCCATATTTTATGGTTCATTGAAGAATAAGCACGCTAACACTCCATAATAGATTTAATAGAGCGGGTTATAATAATAAGGTTTTAGGCAACAATCAAACTCCTTTCGCTTTCATTAACTGTAAGAAAACTAAAATGTCGGGAAAAAAATACTGCGCACCACCAGTCCACTAAACAAGCTCACACTAAATTCGGTCTGATTAGATTGGATTACTGATGTTTTACGCCACAGCCAAAATTTACTTATAAAGAAGTGGTTATTTTTGGGATGATGCAGGAAACGAAGAAAATCACCAACCTTAGGCAAGCGAAATGACAAATTTTCTCAAGGATCTTTCCCAAATTGATATGCGAAATAAGACGGTGAAGTCCGCTGTGATTCTTTAAAAAGCGCGATTAATAGCAGTGGCGACAGAGGTCAATCGTACTAAAACGGTCAATCCGTCTGAGCTGGATTTGGAAGTTATTGTTGAAGAATGTTATGATCCAAAAGCGGACGTTTAGATTGTTCGACCACGTGACTTTATGAAATGCACAGCCCTTTTTGGTGAACCAGGTGTGAATGTAAATGATACCACTGAAATATGCTATCAATAGGGCTAGATCTGATAAACAAAATGGCAGCTTGCGGGATACAAATCATTGAGTACTGACAAAAGTTGAGTATGGCGTTTAACGTCCCAGTCCAGAATATTTTGCCTGTGCGTTCCGCTGATGGCATTATACAGCAGGGTTATTTATCGTGCCACACCTACCATGGCACGGGACCTTGTTCATTTTAAGTTCCCATCGGAAAGAACCATGACTTTTATTTCGTAATGCCGAGTGCTTGGCGAAAGAACAGTCACTTCCCACGACCTCCTACTTACGGAGCGAGGAGTAGAACAAGAACCATTCCCTAAACAACTAATGTTCTCAAAACATACAGCTTTATCAAACCATAATACTAATTATAAAATGAAAGACAAACTTGTTATCGCTCTTTTAATGGAAAATTTCCGTAATTTTAAATCCTTGGAAAAAAGAATTATATGTAATACAAAGGAGAGGTTGTAATTGTCTCCTGTCTAATTATATATTAAAAAAAGTTTAAAAAATAAATAAATAAAAATTATTAATTCTTATAATGATTATAATAAAATTAATTTTTATAAGAATATCAGTATTCTCGATTGTTTTTTCTGTACAAAAAGATTAAAATTTCGCAATGAATCCCTAAATACAGAAAACAAATTGTAGTCTGATGTTTACATTTATCGTGTCAAAATTGTTCATCTCACAAATGTTCTATACATGTATAACTCTTTAATATAATGTAAAAATAATTTCACATTAACAAATAAATAACATATATGGTCTGAATAGAATGATTTTAAAATAAGCATATTGTAAACTTAAAATGTCTCGCAAACATCGAAGTGCATTGGCTAAATTCACGCGCGGTGTTACTCCCCTACGCATTGAAACAGGAAGGTATGAAAATGTTACCGCTTCTGAGAGAATTTTTTTCACTGCAATGGTTTTATTGAAAATGAAGAACATGTTACTCTTTGATATAATGATGTTAGACAAGAACTCTTTTTAAAATCTAGCGAAGTCTGTGATGGTTTTAATTTATTATCTAATGGTCAGAAATTGAATGTTTTATTTTCTTATTCTGAACTTGTTTATATATGTGCCAAAACCTGTGCTTTAATATTAGACAAAAGATACAATGACTGCAATTAATGTATTCTTAAATATTTTACTGTATAAGACTGTTTTATTTGTAAATTTATTTTACTATTTTAAAATGTTTTATATGTAGATATGTCCTTGTTGTCTCTCATAACTGGGGCCTCTGTGGCCGACTTGTCTGATGCTCGCGCCAACGGATCACAGCTTCTCACATCAAGTGGTTCGAACCCCACTTGGAACAGATCTTATTGTGAGAAACTTAGGTGGCTTGTCGAAGGTTCGTGATTTTTTCCGGGCATTCCTGTTTCCTCCACCATCACAAAACTGACCGCTTCAAAATAAGTGAAATCTTGACTGGGGCGTAAAACACCATTACTACACTCCACTCCAAACTCTCATAACTATGAAAAGTGTCTTTATCTACTTATTTTGGTGTGTACTCGATGTTTTAATGGAAGTTTAAAAGGTGAGACGCAAATAAAATATAGAATTGAATAAAATTGAATTTTCATCAACGACTTGTAAATGTATATTTTATGGATTTCGCCCTCAGTATAATCATTTAATGATGCTTTTGATTAACACAATAATCATTCTTGATCTTTATATGTCAATTTCATGTGTCAAGGACTAATTTAATCAGTTCAGACATCGATATATTAGTATCGATAGCACGAACTAATTGCGACGTAAATCGATGTATATTACATTCAGTGATGTTTTCTTGGTAGCCAAAATTTGGACATGTCAATAAGTTTGGTGTAATTTGACAGTTGATGACAAAAATGAGATTGACGTGATCGACAGTTGATGAAAACACTCAGAAACGGTTTCAGAAAATCTGGTTTCAATTATCCTTCTCAAATAAAAGTAGTAATGTTCTTGTATTAGAGTTATTCTTACACTGTAAGTATACAGGATTGATAGACAAAGCGGGACAGTCTAAGTTAATTCAAAATAGAAGTTTAACATCCTAACAATAATGGCCATTTCATGGAATGGAACCCGCCAGCGTACCACGTGATCAGTACCTCTTAACGTTTGTGTGGAATAAAATGGATATCATTTACGTCAAGTTTTCTCCAAAAAACGACGTTACTACGGAAAAATGTCACTTTATGCGAATCCATTTTCAATAGAAATAACTGACCCGCATAAGCGCTATGAGGTACCATGTGGTGCTCTTGGAAATTCAATTATATGCGTTATCTGAATTGAACATATTTTATAAAGTTAGAATCATATCATGAAACATTTTAAAATAAAAAGGGATAGGCGGAACAAATAAGCGAGTTGTTGAAAATATCAGATGTTTTTTAATATAATTTAGGTTTTTTTAAAGAAAATCTTCAAACTACATAAAACGATTAGTGATCAAGATTCAAGATCCCTGGCCAGTTTCACTATGATTTGTTTTAACTTAAATCCGCCAATTTAATTTTTTAAATAATTTTATTTATTGTTAAATATACTGTTGATATTTAGTTGTTCAATGTGTTATTTTGAAGACGAATTCAAGCTTATAGCATCTAATTTATTTTAGTTATAAAATTTGATGTTTACACAGGGTTTCAAAAGGAAATTGCCAAAATTCTATGTTTAAGTTAAAGGAAATCTTTGTTCAGGAATGGTTGTGAAACTGGGGCTTGCTAAATTCAGCTCATACTTTGGTAGATATATCGTTAATTGCATATGGTAGTGACAATTATTTATCTTACTGCAATGATTGTCATTTCGGAAAAAGGGATTATTGACTCTACACGTTATTTTGTTATTAACAATAGATTTATGGATAACCTTTCGACCAATCATCTCCTCATACATAATTCATGGCGAGGTACACTTGAAGTAGGCTATGGTTGCTTGGGTTTACAATAGATACGAATTAATAAAATAAATTATAGTTTTTTAACGCGAAAATGTACTTTCAACAGATTTTTACAGACTTCCTTTGTCACAAGGATTCACCAATCAATTCCGGTACGACAATCACGCGGCGATAGAAACAATCGGGTCTATTTTGGCATAAACTTGATGGTATCTATTTTATTTATATCAGATAAAACATTCATGTGATCTAGGTCATTGATCGATTCGGAAAGTTGATACGTTGTCATGTTATTTTGACCAGCACTTGTATCAAGTTCAGCGAATGGTTACTAACACGTGAAAGGAATCATGGGAATGAATTTCGTTGGTTGGTTTAATATTGTTTTAAGTATTATAAATAGTTGTTTTTCCTTATTAATTTTGGGGATTATTTTTCAAAAGCGTGTACTCATGGCTACCTATAGCTATAACTTGCTTGTACACTTGTCTGCAATGTCACGAATTATTATTGCTTACCCATCCATATACCTTTAAAAAATCATTGAATACATTAAAAACTATGACTATTGCACCATGCCAATAAGGAGAAAAAAAGCAAGGAAACAATTTTCACACTCGGCAGTCAAATTGACAGCAGTGCTGTGTTGTTTTCTTATTTCAGTTTGTTTCTTGGTTTCTATGGTAACCGGTCTCTATATTTAATTCAGAAGCCCTACAGTTTTTTTTGACGTATTTTAGGCTTCTTAATTACATTATATCTTCACTTACAGAGGCAATCTACAACATTATTATGAATAGAAAAGCTGATTTTATTCAACATACATTCAATCTGCTTCTTCTTAATTTTTGTTTTGTTTAGAAAATTAATTTTAAATAAACAGGAAAACATTTGTAGCTGGAGGGGGGGTCTTAATTAGCCCTTGCAGATCACAAAGCCTGTCATCGCCTAGGCTCGAAATCCTTTTTGAAAGGTATGACGTCATAATTCAACATGTAACATAGAAACAATATACAATTAAAGTCATAGCTTGAAAAGTCCCAAAAAGGACGAAACTCCATCTTAGGATTATTTGCTTTTTAGGTATTTTAGGTATATATTGTCATAATGCAATTTTTGAATGTATTTCAAGATAATTTTTATAAAATGCATTATGACTTAAACATTTATCTGAACTTTAACACACACACACACACACACACACACACAGACGAGAGAGAGAGAAAACGAAGAACAGAAAAAGTGATATTCGATTTTATGTTAAGGAATGTCATGTTCTCTTTAATTAGTGAGAGCTTAGTCTATTTACGGTGAGCTGACACGCAGAAAAATATCGATTTAGGAGAGTTATGCAAGAATATTGACATATTAATAATGTGAATTATAATCATGGACTCTGTGAACCATTTTTATATAGGTTTAGTTCGTTTGGTTCGATTGTCATCTTGTTATAAACAAATTTTATATTTTGACTGTGTTGCAATACCAAACAGGTGATATGAGTTAAGCCAGTATGACTTTTCAATAAATATTTCACAAATATTATCCAGTTAAGTGATTTCTACATTTTCTTTATTGGTCGAATGTTTCTGACATTTTTACCGGTTTCTATTTTTGTAAATAAGAACGCTGTCGCCATTTTCTAGTACGAAATTTGTTCTCAACCTTTACTCGGTCGTAGAGTTGTGAAAAACTGTAGTTTATTTTCTCATGTGCGTACATAATTCAAAAAAAAAAAAAAAAAAAAAAAAAACTTGGTCTCACTGGATGGGTGGACAAAAGCGCATAATCGCAGTGACTGTCACCGACTCGAATCGGCAGATCCAAAGGGCTGGTTCTTCGCTTGCTTAGTTCGGTGGATTTCTCCAGGCAATCCGGCAGATTACTGACCACATCGATATAATTGAAAAAAAAATTACTCCATTCCATTTTTTAACCATGTAATAAGTCCTTGTAACGCACGGCTTTGGTAGCGAATTGGCTTTTCTTTACTTTAAAAAGGTACGAGTGTATTACGTCATCATAACTTGTGTTACAATAAACATGGTTCCAGTTGAGCTATGCAACATTTGTAACGGAAATACGGACGGATACCCGTTACAACAATGCAGGCAGATGCATGAACGTTAATCTTTTCTTCCTTCGGTAAACTACATGCACTTAGTGTTGAAAATAACATAATGTGTACTCTTAAGCCCATATTTTGTTTTGATTTTATCTATTTGTGCCGAAAAACCTGATAATAAATAAATAAATAAATAAATAAATAAATAAATAAATAAATAAATAAATAATATAAATAAAAAGTTTTTGAATTATACATTGTCGTAAATCTAACTTTCTTCGTTTTGTATTGATAATAAATGTATAAAAAAAATTGAAGTGTTTCAACAAAAGCCTAGTTTTCGCTGAACACAGCGGATATAAATGTCAACATTTCTAGCGTATTTTACCCATATGTCATCAGTTTTGTTTCAAGTAAGGTTTTTTTCTACATTTGAATACTTTGGTCGTAGCTTAGATGTTTATACTATCACCTTTATCACTCGTAGACATTTAGTAATAAGTAAATAGCACTAAGATAATTTGTATAAAAGTGTCTTTAAAATCGCGATACTGCTTTCATTTGCTTGTAAAAAGAAATAAAATAAAATAATATGATATGATATGATATTTACATTTGCTTTGCAACTTTACTATATAAACATTATTTGAGACATGTGGCAAATACGGTACAATTACTGACATTGATCACATGATCATTACACTATGCGTATGAATATTTCACTATCTGGACTATTTTTAAGAAGTTTCATAACAAAACAACAACACAGCCTGAGAAAAAAACATTTATTAATTTTAAAATATATATTGAATTAAATACACAACGGAAAATTTCCAATCATCTAGAAAGTACCCTAATTTCTCCCATAATACTGAAAAAGTGTGTATGGTACCATCTGTTCTATGAATTTTATTTCCGGAGCTATGGAATTTCACCACCAGTTAAAACCAGTCATAATTGAGTTTCACATTGACGAGTCTGGATAATATGTAACTTAAAAACATGAAATACAACCAAAAAATTTACAGAGGGGAGATATCTCATACAGACAAAAATAGCAGATGTTAAAAAAGAACATATATGCAACTGAGACGGTCGACCGTCCTGTAAAAATGTTAAACCGCTGTTTCCAGTGCTTCGATAAAACTGACAAAAATCCCAAAGTTTGTTCAATCAATATAATAAAAAGCCATGACTGGTTCTGAAGAGTCTGATATATGGTTCATGTTCAAACCACTTTTAAAACGCACATTTGCCCGTTTTTATGCGACATATGCCATGCTGCAAAAGTTGACACTAAATACACTCCTCGCTGTTTGCGGGTGACGGCCATTCCGCATCTCAATGAACTGGGGTACGAAGCTCGGCACATAATGTTTATGTCGAACCATAAATGAGAAGCTTCTCCCAATCTTACAACAGAACTGTCTCAACACAACAGAAAAAACGTCATAGTTACTCATTGTCAGAATTAACTCACCCTGCAAAAAATTAAACGCTGAATCAGCTGTTGTACCGCGCCTAAATGGGTCACAATGGGGGTCGCATCATGTGGTCAGTTCCACAAGTTCTACGAATAATAATTTAATTTTAATTTGTTTATACAACAAAACACAATACAAAACAATGGAGATCACGTGACTATTTCTCTTTCTTTATACCTCAATAAAAAATTATCTAGCTTTAGCTCCGCCCACATGACACGTAGACTGACGTTGACTGATTGTTGAGCAGCTACTGATCACGCGTCATCTTAACGCTGATTGGCTAGTTATAAAAACTGTAACAATCAGGTCATATTTATCCGCCTCATGGCGAATATGGCTTTAATAAAATTGATTTCAATGTTTCGGTTTTTTTGTCTTTTTTTAAAAAAAAAAAAAATTAATGTTTATAGGATGTCTTAATTAAATTATAAGGAATAACTGTGATAATTTTTTTTTTAATTGGTGTATAAAAGAAAAAACGATTTGCACACTTTTAAATAATGCGCTACGCGCATTATCCAGTGTGCAAATCGTTTTTTTTTATACACCAATAAAAAAATTATCACAGTTATTCCTTAAATAATGACAGAAACTATGACTTTCCAAAGCAGATTACATTTCCGTCATCCAATTAATTCACTCCTGGTTTCTTCGTTGTTTCCAATTTCTCGCACTGCACTTTTAAATTTCCAAAAATGACAGCGAGAGTGAGGCATCATTTTCGTGTCAATCTTCGACACTGTTCACTTGTTCGTCAACCGCCTTAGGAAATTCGTTTTTTTTAAATAATTTCGTAAAATTGCTATGAAAGTGACTAAATTGATGTTTTATATAAAATGTGCAAAACAATATGATGGTTAATAAAATATTTCATAATTTTTGCGAGTTCCCTGTTTTTTCATGTTGTACTATAATTTGTTTACATTGTTACGCTGTTCCAATAATTGACCCCGCTTCTCGTTGAAGGCGGGAACATTCAAATTTATGTGACAAAAATTCAAAAAAAAATTAATTAATAATTAATAGAACCTAAATATAACCATTGAACAGCATAGCTTAGGCAGTTATTGGATTATAAATGACATAGCTTTGCCAGGCAAACAAATAATAATGCGCTAACGCATTTATAATCCAATAACTGCCATAGCTATGCTGTTCAATGGTTAAGTATAATATAAAATGATATACTAGTGATATAATGTAATATAATTTAACATAATGTAATGTAGTGTAATGTAATAATATAATATAATATAATATAATGTAATGTGATGTGATGTGATGTGATGTGATGTGATGTGATGTGATATGATATGATATGATATGATATGATACCATACCATACCATACCATACCATACCATACCATATCATATCATATCATATCATATCATATCATATCATATCATATCATATCATATCATATCATATCATATCATATCATATCATATCATATCATATCATATCATATCATATCATATCATATCATATCATATCATATCATATCATATCATATCATATCATATCATATCATATCATATCATATCATATCATATCATATCATATCATATCATATCATATCATACTGTCCAGAAGTGTATCTTTCGGAAACCTGTCTCTTCCAATGTTGTGATTGTTCAATCATCATCAAATTTTGGCAAACTTGTTAGATTCTTTTTTAAATTATTTTTATCAAAACATATTATGACTTCAACATTGTTCAAAGTCACTTTAATCAAAGTTTATAATTTTGTAAAATTACACTTTTGAAAAAAAAATAAATTTAAAAAATTATCGTTAAAAACAACAGCAATAGAATATGGCGTAGATAAGCTAGAATTATCATCTTCAATTATCGTTGTAAAAACTCGAACTAGTTTTTTAAAACCACCAACAATTTTATAAAATAATTTAAATATAATTCCACATAATTCCTTTAATTGGGTGATTAAGGAAATTTTATATTATTATGAGACAAATTATAAAACATTTTAGCAATTAGTCCCTTAAAACTTCTAATCGTTAATAGATAAATAATATAGATAGGTAAATAGTAACATCTGCGTGTTTATGTAATATCCCTTTTTATATTTGTAATGTGCTACATTTTAATGCATTATATCATAAAAATTCAAGAGAAGCACATGACATAAAAAAAACAAAGTCGACTTGAAAAATGATTAATAGTCAGGCAGGCTTTAAAACAAATAGAGAATTAGAGAAATCACATGTACCGCAAGTTGATAATAATAATAATAATAATAATAATAATAATAATAATAATAATAATAATAATAATAATTTAATGATGGTGATGATGATGATGATAAAAAATAATGAAAATAATAATAATATGGTGATGATAATATTAATAAAAAATGATGATGATGATGATGATGATGATGATGATGAGGAGGAGGAGGAGGACGACGATAATAATAATAATAATAATAATAATAATAATAATGATAATAAACCAGCTATGTTCCATGACTTTTCCTTGTCATACTTGTTGGCTCATATAACAGACAAAGTTGTCTACCCCTGTCCTCGTATCATTTTTGTGTCAGGAATATTGAATTTTAACCAAGGAAAATATTCAAAATTCTGCACATAAAATTAATAAGTATGCACTAATTAAATACATGTAAGTTTAGTAATTTTTTAACCTTTTTAAGCAATTTTCTCCAAACTAACTAATCAAAAACAAGGTTTCGATTACAGCAATCAGTCTCTTCAATATTCGAATTTAGTCGTGCGAATGAAGTTCGATAGTACCCAGTCAAGTGATTTCTTATGCTTAATCCACATTTCCAATATTAATCTTCAATTCAAATACAGACGTGCGAATGAAGTTCGATATGTAATATACCTGATGCAACAATTAAAATTTTGTTTGAATGTACATAATTTTGAGTGAGGTGGTTAAGGTGTAATGCTTCAAACTCAAGGCGTCTTACCGATCAGGACAGGGTTTTCTTTCTGTAAACCACAGATAAACTCGGTACCATTACATAAGGCTAATTGGTCTCTTATATTAAAATGCGACTTTGCGGCCGAGAATGTACACTAGTACAAAGCAGATGAGACTAACGAACTTATATTTTTTATTAGCTTAATCTTTGAAATTAATAATACTGTCTCATGACGAAAACCTGAAAAATTGGCTTTTCTGACGTAAAACATTTAACTACTTCTTCGACCCTCGATCACAAGACGGACTTTTATTAGTATTATTTTTTATTTTTTGGTTTATGGTTACACGAGGTATACATGTACTAAGTAACTCAACCAAATGACCTCCAAATGAGAGACATTTTGCCGTTAACCTCGCGTGTAGCTTATAGCGCCGGTTAAGTGATTACGTTATTGATAAGTCGTTCACCTCGTGTGTAGCCTTGAGCGCCGGTTAAGTAATAACTATATTGATAAGTCGTTCACATCGTGTGTAGCTTAAAGCGCCGGTTAAGTGAAAACGATATTGATAAGTTGTTCACATCGTGTGTAGCTTAATGCGCCGGTTAAGTGATAACTATAATGATAAGTCGTTCACTTCGTGTGTAGCCTAAAGCGCCGGTTAAGTGATAAGTCTCATTTCTGTACTTTAAATCGAGGCCAAAATGATCGCATAAATAAAATTGGATTACCCAGCGTAAATAACCGACCTTTTGTATGTTAAAACAAAAGGATCTGGCCGTTTGGGATTTGAACCTACCTCGGAAGTTATTCGTGCAATGATTTATTACTTAGCGGTTATACCACTCGAACACTATCTTTTTCTTTGTTGTGTATCTATACCACGCCGAACATTGAAGAGTGGAGTGAAGTAATGGTGTTTTACGCCACAGTCAAGATTCTTACACTTACTTCGAGGCCGTCAGTTCTGGGATGGTGGAGGAAATCGAAGTGCCCGGAGAAAACCACTGAACTTCAGCAAACCTTCTCATACTTGGATTTGTCCCGAGTGGGATTCGAACCCACGCGGTGAAGGGACTGTGATCCGCAAGCGCGCGCTTTAGACCCATCGCTTTAAAAAAGAGAAAATGACCACTTTCCTACCTTTTTTAAAGAAATTGTCACTTGCTCTGGTTTCACTAATGTTTTTACCCATTTATTTATACATTTAGTACACATGACTAATAAACAATACCATATAAATATTGATTATAGAATAATGTCTATACACTGGTAATTTATCATAGCTAAGTGATTTCTGGTAGATGTCACATTTAAAACTTACAGATAACGCCATTGTTTGATCGCCAAGTCATAAAATACACTGCTGAAATGAGAACATATTCCGGCGACTTATTGTCGGCCTCTTTGTTCTAGGGTAATTAACAATTAACAATTAACAATACATTTTAACCAAAAAAAAGCTTAAGTAACCTTTTAAAGAATCATGACCACTTTCTGTCAAATATAAAATTAGCCAGTACATATACAGTTATAATGTTGTTTTATGTCTTATCACCAATTAAAGCTTTTCGCAACAAAATGAGTTTCTTAATCTCTAAGGAACACCTTTGTCATTCATAACTGATCATGAACAAGCAAAGAGATTTAATTGATGTTTTGTCAGTAGACAATGGCATTGTAAAGACAATTATTATATGTAAAATGTACATTTGTTCCCAAATTCACTGTCCTTGCTGAAAGCTGTAAATGTCATTATAAAGAGGACAAACTACACTTTGCGCGTTCGTTTCCTCAAATTTTTTTGTGTAAATGTCGTTGTAAAGAAGGTCGTTATAAAGAGGATTCTCTGTAAATTGAAAACATGTACGTGTATACGCGAGATATGCACGTGTGATGTATTTTCTGTCGTGCGTACACTGGGGGGGGGGGGGGTTAAATAATGAGCTAGCTTCTAGAGAGAGTATGAGCCGAAGACAAACATACAACTCCCTTACTATTGATCCATAATTGTTAATACTATAACTTGAAATTTTTCCTCAAAAAAAAAAAAAAAAATAAAATGAATAAATAAATAAATAAATAAATAAATAATAATTGAATAAAAAAATATAATATAATAAAAAAGAAAATATGGATCTACTTTAAAATGAAATACCATATTAATTTAAAAACATTGATCTGGCTAAATTCAATTAAAATTGATTTTTTTCTGAATTCTTTTGTACATAGAACGGATTTTGGAAAAAAAGGTTGAAATTCAATAACTTCAATTATCCATTACATCAGGGTATTTTAAGGTCAATTGAGTTAATTTCCTTACTACATGGGTTGAATTTAGAAGAAATATGAAAAAGAAATTGATGTTCAAAGATGCAATATATATAGGAAGGTGCATAAGGAATATTTTGGACATAGTGATTTGTTACCTTGTTAAAAGCAAAAAAATAATAATAATAATAATAATAATAATTAAAAAAAACAGTTATATGCACAGAATTTAAGAAACTTTTTGAAAAAGTCGGGTTATTTATCCCCATTAGGTCAGTAAATTTTACACGATTTTTTTTTTATATTTTTGAATGTTTTTGTTTAAATATAGAGTTTTGTTCTTCAAACATATATATATATATATATATATATATATATATATATATATATATATATATATATATATATATATATATATATATATATATATATATATATATATATATATGTGACAAGCAATCATGAACTAAAAGTAGTAATTTTATTCTGATACCGGGTGAACAAGTTGATTCTATTTCCTCTTATTGCCAAGTGCCTAGCAACCAGAATTCAAATTCCTTAGTAACAGTATCTCTAAAGCGATTGAACTTAATGTTGAGTGCCAGACGAGGAAATAGTATTTTAAAATTTAAAGACGTGTATTGCAAGGCCTGGGTTCGAACCCACAACCTGCTGATTTCTAGGCGGACGCTCTACCTCATAGCCAACGAGGCGCTTCAGTACAAATGGAAAAGAAAGATATTTATTTATTTATTTTACTTCATTATTTTAGGATTTTTTTCATTAAGTGTCACTCTGCAAATTAAAACTGTCGTTGAGTATAAATTTCTTTTCTTTTCTTTTATTTTTTTAAAATTATATTCATAGATTCGTTATTCTTTTAAGAATTGACTTTGTGTTTGGTAACGTATATGAGGGTATGAACGCTAGTGAAGCACGTGCAAATTGCATAATCTGCAGATTATTGGCATATTCCTGTGTAAAATAATAAAATAAACTATGTACAAAATCATGATGTATCGATTCTCGAACCTCCGTACGATTTTTTACAGCGTACGTGTGGTAGTTTCCGGCCAAATTTTTAAAAACATAAAAAATTCTATTTGAAAACGTATTTTAGAGAGCGCAGCGGTGCAAGCTCGCGAAGCGAGCTCTTTAGATATCGTATACGGAGACCAGTTAAAAATGAGTAATCCTTCAAGTTTTGTTTTTTGGTACCAGTGAATTACGTCACTTCCGAGGTCGTGTGGGAAAAAACGGAAGTGAAAAATATTTTTTTCAAAATCGCTTATTTAAAATTATTTACAAAAATATTAACGACAACATAATTGTCTATAAAAATAAGTTTCGTCATGAGACTTACAAAAACTTACAATGTCGACTTGTTTACGACAATGTTACGGAAACAAGCGATTTATGGCGAGTGTCAATCTTGTTGACAAAAGAACTTGGCAGATACCCAATATGACGTCATGGATGACGAAGGTCAAAGGTTAAAAATATTTTATGGGACCATCATGAATTCTACAGTGGACGATAAATCTGCTAATGGTCGTGTTTCAAAGCTGTTCAGAGATGACAAAAATAATTTAATAATTTAATAAAGTAATTAAAAACCCAAATGAACACTTAAAACACATAATCTTCCGCATCGGCTCTAACTTTTACACAAGATAATATCTGAATTTGGCATATAAAAATGGCTGTGGATTATCACTCACTGTTACTGTATTGAGATGAATCAATGTTTCTGATCTGTAAATCTACTGTGTCAAACATATTGCCGAAAATTTAAAGTGTAAATATTAAAAAACAGATAGCCATTCATGATTGACTTACCTGAACAAATCGTAATAAGAGATCCAAAAAGCATTTCCAAACAATCAATAGAAATAATAGAAATGCTGCGTGTAGGTCTAGCTCTGGACAGTAAGATTGTTTTGATTATAGCAGGAATATGACGTCATCATTACATCATTGTGTCGCATGACATAAATCCAGTGAGCAATGTTTTCGTGGGATTTGGGGTTGTTGAAATAATTATTATTATTATTTAATTTTTGTTTCTACTAAAGTATTATGTACTAAAATAAAAATAATTTATTTTTATAATTAAGCATGATCATGATATAGCATAATAAATATTATGTTTAGCAGTATGCCTCACGTTCTCATGCATATTGGTGAACATATAACTGTCATAATTAATTAGAAAAAAAATCAAGTTAGCAATATGACTTACTGCAATTAACACGGAATTGAATCTTTCCCCCAACTATTTGGAAATTTTTTTTAAAAAAAGTGCTTAGATATCAAAGTATATTTCTTTTACGGTAGTTCAACTGTGCATTGATACGTAGAACTAATTTGGAAAAACAATATGGTTTCGAAAGTAAGCTTATTTCGTTGCACAAGATCACAAGATACAAGGTATTTAAACAGTCGCATAGTAATTTGATGATATTGTAACACTACTCAGTTGCACGATTGTTCATTTAATTGAAAACAGTTGCAACTTCTGTAACCCTATAACCTAAACATGTGATTTATCTGTTCTATGTTTAAAGCAATTTTAACTAATAGGTGTATAATGTTTGTTCTGATTTTGTATTAAGATACTCGACAAGGGAGCAGCTTTTCAGTTCTTCAAAGAAACACAGACCACTATGTGTTTTTTCTGTCTGTGTTACTTGAACAGCTTTACTGACAATCGTCAATGATTAATATGCTTCCAATAACCATAAACATTCTCTATCTAACGTATCCATTATTATTATAACATAATTTATTCAATTTTTTATTTGGATTTTCTTATCTTTATGAAACTATCAGTTGCTGAGTACGTCAATTTATAGATTACAGTTCCTCTCTTGAACACGCTAGGTTTGAATCTTACTAGTGCAGAAGTTCTGTTGTGGGAGGTTTCTTCAGGAAATTGTCAGTCAAATCTATTTGATTTGGGATTTCAATAAGCTAAACATATCTACATTGCGACTTTGTCTTTTATTAGCAAATAACATATTTATGTAGTCTAAATGAATTAGTGAAATGAAATAATAATAAATTCTTAAATTATAAACAATATAATAAACAATCATAAGTGGAAAAATGTGCATAAAACAATTTTCTGCGCTTTCTACATAGGCTATGCCTACAATCATATTATTGCAATATATGCACAATAAAATAATGCTATTTTTGTGTCGCCTGACTAGGCGACATATAGGGATTAATACTTTCGTCGGCGGCGTCGGCGTCTGCGGCGTCCGGATTTCCTTGTCCGGAGCATAACATTGGTGTTGTACGTTCAAATGACTCCAAACTTGGTGTGCATGTTTCTGACAATGACTCGAAGTGTATTGCAAAATAACCACAACTCTATCTTTTTCCGTTTTTGAAATATTTCCCCTTGATTAATTTTTAAAGAGCATTTCTTGTCCGGAGCATAACTTTGGTGTAGTATGTTCAAATGACTCCAAACTTGGTGTACATGTTTCTGGCAATGACTCAAAGTGCAGTGCACAAGAACCACAACTCTATCTTGTTCCGTTTTTGAATTATTTCCCTTTGATTGATTATTATGCAGTGTCAGGCGACACACCTGTTTCAAAGAAACATATCTAGTGTTTTTTATGTATAAGTCCATCATATTCTCGCGATATTTTGAAAAGTTTATGTATAAACATTGATAAGTGCTTCGACTTGTGTTTTTTTTTATAAGAAAAACAGGAAATCCCCGACATCTATATACAAATTTTTGTGTATTCTTACGTCATTAGTTGTTACGTCACACAACGGCACGTTCTATACTGAAGTTTAAAGCTATGAACTAGTGAGTCTAACAATGGTTCACAAATTTTAGGTTTTTATAATTCCGAATAAAAATCACTATATATTTTACCTATTTTACATCCAAATGGTCCAAGTCAGACCATATGATAATCATAATGGAAATCATAAATCTCGTACATGGTTCAGTCAAATATGTACATATATCGCTCCATAAAGGTCTACGGAGGTACTGAGGTGACACGAAAAATAATTTTTTATATCGCGTGCTCATGCGAAAGGTATTGCGTGCTCGCTGGAAAGCTAACACTTTTTCGGCTAAGACATTTATCTTTGCTTGAACAAGCAAAAGCTTTTACGAGAGCACGCGTTTTTAAAAATATTTTCCATGTCACCTTTGTGTCAACGTAGGATAACTCAATTGAGAAATGTTTTATATATTTTCGTCTGGCTGAATAGATTTATATTCTCTGGTAAAAGGGGCCTCAAGATGTCAGAATGTAAAACAATTTTTTGGAATAAATCAACGAAAAAAGAAGATAAACTCATAAAACATGATCATCATCTTTACCATAAAAAATCCTGATTACGTCATACATAGTCCCTTAAAATTAACTAATAACAGACAAGCTCACATATTCTCTAGCTGATATATCCATAAAAGTTAGAATATTCAAATTTTAAATTGTTTATTTATTTACATTTATTGCAAAGACAAAATGAAGTTTTTTTCCCCCCATTTTTTTCTGTTCAAACACGACTGCATTATATGATTATAATTCATATGAACAAGCTTTTATAAAAGTAAAAACAAGTCATTTGAGAATATAATGGAATGTCACTGACTTTTTCATACTTGTCCACAAACCAAGCTCCGTACGGAATATATCAATTAGTTTATCACTTATAATTCCACGGGATATCTTATTCCTATAAATACGTCAATTATAGCTCACTCGGGACACCTTGTTTGTTATCATTTATAAATCCACGGGATATATTAATCTGAGAAATATATCAATTATAGCTATCTTGGGAATTGTTGCTTGGTTACACACTGAGCGAGGCTAACATGATGATATTGAAGTTGTCACATTTTTATTTTTACCACTGGGAAGTAGAGGGTTCAATCGCCGGTCGAGTACGGTCTAATAAATTCAAATAAGAAATGACAGATTGTAAAGAATGCAAAGCATAACTGACAAACCAGATTTGTTTTTTGGACAGCACCTTTCGTCGGAAATTGGTATGATTGTTTGCGCCATACTGACAGGTGACCTAGCACCTCAACAAAAAATAAATAAATGAAAAATAAAAATAAAATAAAATAAAATAAAAGATAAAAAAAAAATAAAAAATAAAAAATAATAAAATAAAAAAAAATAAAATAATAAAAAAATAAATAAATAAATAGATAAATAAATAAATAATTTGCCCTGGGTAGGCCTTGGTTAAAGGCTGACAATTGTGCTCAGTCGCTCAAATCAAAGTAATGATTTTTGAAGTGCTTAACATAGAGTTAATAACTATTAGTGTCAGTTTGGTAATTCTTTAAGATCTATATAATATATAAAGTAAAAGTTGGTTCTGAAATAATAAGGGTTGGGAAGTATTTGTGTCCCGTTACATCTGAGAGTGATTTTAACAGCTTCAAGGCTCGTCCTTTATGATGCAAAGAGCGGACATTTGTGTTTTCTAATAACACCTGAGAATGGTTTCAGACGACCAAACTTCAAGTCTCGTCAGTTGTCATGTAAACGTCGTATATTTTTTATATCCCGTAACATTCGAAAGTTGTTTTTGTTGCTCTCGCTTCAAGTCTCGTCGGTTGTCATGTAAACGTCGTATATTTTTTATATCCCGTAACTTTCAAAAGTTGTTTTTGTTGCTCTCGCTTCAAGTCTCGTCGGTTGTCATGTAAACGTCGTATAACTTTTATATCCCGTAACATTCAAAAGTTGTTTTTGTTGCTTTCGCTTCAAGTCTCGTCGGTTGTCATGTAAACGTCGTATATTTTTTATATCCCGTAACATTCGAAAGTTGTTTTTGTTACTCTCGCTTCAAGTCTCGTCGGATGTCATGTAAACGGCGTATATTTTTTTATATCCCGTAACATTCAAAAGTTGTTTTTGTTGCTCTCGCTTCAAGTCTCGTCGAATGTCATGTAAACGTCGTATATCTTTTATATCCCGTAACTTTCGAAAGTTGTTTTTGTTGCTCTCGCTTTAAGTCTCGTCGGTTGTCATGTAAACGTCGTATATTTCTTATATCCCGTAACATTCAAAAGTTGTTTTGATTGCTCTCGCTTCAAGTCTCGTCAGTTGTCATGTAAACGTCGTATATTTTTTATATCCCATAACATTCAAAAATGTTTTGATTGCTCTCGCTTCAAGTCTCGTCGGTTGTCATGTAAACGTCGTATATTTTTTATATCCCGTAACATTCGAAAGTTGTTTTTGTTGCTCTCGCTTCAAGTCTCGTCGGTTGTCATGTAAACGTCGTATATTTTTTATATCCCGTCACATTCGAAAGTTGTTTTTGTTGCTCTCGCTTCAAGTCTCGTCAGTTGTCATGTAAACGTCGTATATTTTTTATATCCCGTCACATTCGAAAGTTGTTTTTGCTGCTCTCTCTTCAAGTCTCGTCGAATGTCATGCAAACGTCGTACATTTTTTATATCCCGTCACATTCGAAAAATGTTTTGATTGCCTCTCGCTTCAAGTCTCGTCGGTTGTCATGTAAACGTCGTATATTTTTTATATCCCGTAACATTCGAAAGTTGTTTTTGTTGCTCTTGCTTCAAGTCTCGTCAGTTGTCATGTAAACGTCGTATATTTTTTATATCCCGTCACATTCGAAAAGTTGTTTTGATTGTTCTCGCTTCAAGTCTCGTCGGTTGTCATGTAAACGTCGTATATTTTTTATATCCCGTCACATTCGAAAAATGTTTTGGTTGTTCTCGCTTCAATATCGTCAGTTGTCATGTTAACGTCGTATATTTTTTATATCCCGTAACTTCAAAAAATGTTTTGGTTGTTATCGCTTCAAGTCTCGTCGGTTGTCATGTAAACGTCGTATATTTTTTTATATCCCGTAACTTCGAAAAATATTTTGATTGCTCTCGCTTCAAGTCTCGTCGGTTGTCATGTAAACGTCGTATATTTTTTATATCCCGTAACTTCGAAAAATGTTTTGGTTGTTCTCGGTTCAAGTCTCGTCGGTTGTCATGTAAACGTCGTATATTTTTTATATCCCGTAACATTCGAAAGTTGTTTTTGTTACTCTCGCTTCAAGTCTCGTCGGATGTCATGTAAACGGCGTATATTTTTTTATATCCCATAACATTCAAAAGTTGTTTTTGTTGCTCTCGCTTCAAGTCTCGTCGGTTGTCATGTAAACGTCGTATATTTTTTATATCCCGTAACTTCAAAAAATGTTTTGGTTGTTATCGCTTCAAGTCTCGTCGGTTGTCATGTAAACGTCGTATATTTTTTTATATCCCGTAACTTCGAAAAATATTTTGATTGCTCTCGCTTCAAGTCTCGTCGGTTGTCATGTAAACGTCGTATATTTTTTATATCCCGTAACTTCGAAAAATGTTTTGGTTGTTCTCGGTTCAAGTCTCGTCGGTTGTCATGTAAACGTCGTATATTTTTTATATCCCATAACATTCAAAAGTTGTTTTTGTTGCTCTCGCTTCAAGTCTCGTCGGTTGTCATGTAAACGTCGTATATTTTTTATATCCCGTCACATTCGAAAGTTGTTTTTGTTGCTCTCTCTTCAAGTCTCGTCGGATGTCATGCAAACGTCGTACATTTTTTACATCCCGTCACATTCGAAAAATGTTTTGATTGCCTCTCGCTTCAAGTCTCGTCGGTTGTCATGTAAACGTCGTATATTTTTTATATCCCGTAACTTCGAAAAATGTTTTGGTTGTTCTCGCTTCAAGTCTCGTGGGTTGTCATGTAAACGTCCTATATTTTTTATATCCCGTAACTTCGAAAAATGTTTTGATTGTTCTCGCTTCAAGTCTCGTCGGTTGTCATGTAAACGTCGTATATTTTTTATATCCCGTCACATTAGAAAAATGTTTTGGTTGTTCTCGCTTCAAATCTCGTCGGTTGTCATGTAAACGTCGTATATTTTTTATATCCCGTTACTTCGAAAAATGTTTTGGTTGTTCTCGCTTCAAGTCTTGTCGGTTGTCATGTAAACGTCGTATATTTTTTTTATCCCGTAACTTCGAAAGTTGTTTTGATTGTTCTCGCTTCAAGTCTCGTCGGTTGTCATGTAAACGTCGTATATTTTTTATATCCCGTAACTTTGAAAAATAATTTGGTTGTTCTCGCTTCAAGTCTCGTCGGTTTTCATGTAAACGTCGTATATTTTTTTATATCCCGTAACTTCGAAAAATATTTTGATTGCTCTCGCTTCAAGTTTCGTCGGTTGTCATGTAAACGTCGTATATTTTTTATATCCCGTAACTTCGAAAAATTTTTTGATTGCTCTCGCTTCAATATCGTCAGTTGTCATGTAAACGTCGTATATTTTTTATATCCCGTAACTTCGAAAAATGTTTTGGTTGTTCTCGGTTCAAGTCTCGTCAGTTGTCATGTAAACGTCGTATATCTTTTATATCCCGTAACTTCGAAAATGTTTTGGTTGTTCTCGCTTCAAGTCTCGTCGGTTGTCATGTAAACGTCGTATATTTTTTATATCCCGTAACTTCGAAAAAATGTTTTGTTGCTCTCGCTTCAAGTCTCGTCGGTTGTCATGTAAACGTCGTATATTTTTTTTATCGTCAGTTGTCATGTAAACGTCGTATATTTTTTATATCCCGTAACATTCGAAAGTTGTTTTTGTTGCTCTTGCTTCAAGTCTCGTCAGTTGTCATGTAAACGTCGTATATTTTTTATATCCCGTCACATTCGAAAAGTTGTTTTGATTGTTCTCGCTTCAAGTCTCGTCGGTTGTCATGTAAACGTCGTATATTTTTTATATCCCGTCACATTCGAAAAATGTTTTGGTTGTTCTCGCTTCAATATCGTCAGTTGTCATGTTAACGTCGTATATTTTTTATATCCCGTAACTTCAAAAAATGTTTTGGTTGTTATCGCTTCAAGTCTCGTCGGTTGTCATGTAAACGTCGTATATTTTTTTATATCCCGTAACTTCGAAAAATATTTTGATTGCTCTCGCTTCAAGTCTCGTCGGTTGTCATGTAAACGTCGTATATTTTTTATATCCCGTAACTTCGAAAAATGTTTTGGTTGTTCTCGGTTCAAGTCTCGTCGGTTGTCATGTAAACGTCGTATATTTTTTATATCCCGTAACATTCGAAAGTTGTTTTTGTTACTCTCGCTTCAAGTCTCGTCGGATGTCTTTAAACGGCGTATATTTTTTTATATCCCATAACATTCAAAAGTTGTTTTTGTTGCTCTCGCTTCAAGTCTCGTCGGTTGTCATGTAAACGTCGTATATTTTTTATATCCCGTAACTTCAAAAAATGTTTTGGTTGTTATCGCTTCAAGTCTCGTCGGTTGTCATGTAAACGTCGTATATTTTTTTATATCCCGTAACTTCGAAAAATATTTTGATTGCTCTCGCTTCAAGTCTCGTCGGTTGTCATGTAAACGTCGTATATTTTTTATATCCCGTAACTTCGAAAAATGTTTTGGTTGTTCTCGCTTCAAGTCTCGTCGGTTGTCATGTAAACGTCGTATATTTTTTATATCCCATAACATTCAAAAGTTGTTTTTGTTGCTCTCGCTTCAAGTCTCGTCGGTTGTCATGTAAACGTCGTATATTTTTTATATCCCGTCACATTCGAAAGTTGTTTTTGTTGCTCTCTCTTCAAGTCTCGTCGGATGTCATGCAAACGTCGTACATTTTTTACATCCCGTCACATTCGAAAAATGTTTTGATTGCCTCTCGCTTCAAGTCTCGTCGGTTGTCATGTAAACGTCGTATATTTTTTATATCCCGTAACTTCGAAAAATGTTTTGGTTGTTCTCGCTTCAAGTCTCGTGGGTTGTCATGTAAACGTCCTATATTTTTTATATCCCGTAACTTCGAAAAATGTTTTGATTGTTCTCGCTTCAAGTCTCGTCGGTTGTCATGTAAACGTCGTATATTTTTTATATCCCGTCACATTAGAAAAATGTTTTGGTTGTTCTCGCTTCAAATCTCGTCGGTTGTCATGTAAACGTCGTATATTTTTTATATCCCGTTACTTCGAAAAATGTTTTGGTTGTTCTCGCTTCAAGTCTTGTCGGTTGTCATGTAAACGTCGTATATTTTTTTTATCCCGTAACTTCGAAAGTTGTTTTGATTGTTCTCGCTTCAAGTCTCGTCGGTTGTCATGTAAACGTCGTATATTTTTTATATCCCGTAACTTTGAAAAATAATTTGGTTGTTCTCGCTTCAAGTCTCGTCGGTTTTCATGTAAACGTCGTATATTTTTTTATATCCCGTAACTTCGAAAAATATTTTGATTGCTCTCGCTTCAAGTTTCGTCGGTTGTCATGTAAACGTCGTATATTTTTTATATCCCGTAACTTCGAAAAATTTTTTGATTGCTCTCGCTTCAATATCGTCAGTTGTCATGTAAACGTCGTATATTTTTTATATCCCGTAACTTCGAAAAATGTTTTGGTTGTTCTCGGTTCAAGTCTCGTCAGTTGTCATGTAAACGTCGTATATCTTTTATATCCCGTAACTTCGAAAATGTTTTGGTTGTTCTCGCTTCAAGTCTCGTCGGTTGTCATGTAAACGTCGTATATTTTTTATATCCCGTAACTTCGAAAAAATGTTTTGTTGCTCTCGCTTCAAGTCTCGTCGGTTGTCATGTAAACGTCGTATATTTTTTTTATCGTCAGTTGTCATGTAAACGTGGTATATTTTTTATATCCCGTTACATTCAGAAGTTGTTTTTGTTGCTATCGCTTCAAGTCTCGTCGGTTGTCATGTAAACGTCGTATATTTTTTAATATCCCGTAACTTTCGAAAGTTGTTTTTGTTGCTATCGCTTCAAGTCTCGTCGGTTTTCATGTTAACGTCGTATATTTTTATATCCCGTCACATTCGAAAGTTGTTTTTGTTGCTCTCGCTTCAAGTCTCGTCGGTTGTCATGTAAACGTCGTATATCTTTTATATCCCGTAACATTCAAAAGTTGTTTTTGTTGCTCTCGCTTCAAGTCTCGTCGGTTGTCATGTAAACGGGGTATATTTTTTATATCCCGTAACATTCAAAAGTTGTTTTTGTTGCTATCGCTTCAAGTCTCGTCGGTTGTCATGTAAACGTCGTATATTTTTTATATCTCGTAACTTTCGAAAGTTGTTTTTGTTGCTCTCGCTTCAAGTCTCGTCGGTTGTCATGTAAACGGCGTATATTTTTTATATCCCGTAACATTCGAAAGTTGTTTTTGTTGCTTTCGCTTCAAGTCTCGTCGGTTGTCATGTAAAGGCGTATATTTTTTATCCCGTAACATTCGAAAGTTGTTTTTGTTGTTCTCAGTTGTCATGTAAACAGCGAACATTTGTCATTTTCATAAAATCGGAGATTTGTTTTGGTTGCTCTTGCGTTATTTCTTGTGTGTTGTCGTATAAACAACATGCATTTGTAATTTTTTGTACTATTCATTAAAACTGCGTCAGATTGCGTGAATAAATCAATAAACATAAACACTAATTGTTAACAATGTCTCTTGTCTAAAATAATAATTGTAAAAAACATTTCCATATCCGTATACGAGCCAAAAACAATTCAAATTTATACTATCTTGTCGATTGGATATTATACAACTAAGTAGACAGTTATGAAACACAAGTTCAAAAAGAAAGAAATTTATATATCACGCAAAGAACTTCACTGAATCACGTGATCATCCGATAAAATCACGATATAAATCAACATAAAAGGAAATTAATCCTACTAGTCGTTATTTGTAATTTTACTGTCATGTACACATCACCATCATTCATCATTCCTCTTTCATGTGCAGTTAAATAAATCATTTCCGGTTTCTGTCAGAGAGTCTTTACCGACGATTATGTCGTGCACGTGAAGATTTACTGCATGAATAAGATTATAACATTATAACTGACAGATTAACAGATCTGTTCCTGGAATAAAATATTTATCCTTTCCTTTAATGAAGGCTTGGTTAGATCTCTGGCTATTTGAGCATTCATCGTCTTCCAATTTAAAAAAATAATTTAACTGAAATAAAACCTGTAAGTCTGATTATTATTAGATTCAACAATTTTCAACTGTTTGACTTATGTTTTTTATCTATCAAACCTTTCGGTCTTAGTGTCACTGATTAGGAATAAATTTCCGAAATGTGCACATGTGGCACAACCGTCTTAAATTTTGAAATTTATTTAAAACTAAGATTTGTTACCTCATGCAAAGTATTCCTTGGCTGGATTTGGGTTAATATAATTTTGGAACTTTAGATTCAATAATTTTAAACTGTTTGGCTTATTTTTTTTTATCTATCACACTTATCGGTCTTAGTGTCACTGATGAGGAATGAATTTCCGAAATGTGAACATCTGGTACATCAAATTTAACTGGTATTTGTGTTATATATTTAATTCACCCTGAGCGGGTAGCGCTGCTGGTGAAGTAAAACTTCCGAGGGTATCCATAACTCAGTAGGCAGTACTTTGTGCTGTCAGAAAATATACCATTTAGCAAAATTTTCAGCCATCTTAATTTTTGAAATTTAATTAAAACTAAGGTTTTTTCCCTCGTGCAAAGCATTCCTTAGCTGGATTTGGATTCATATATTTTTGGAACTTTATTTTCAATAATTTTAAACTGTTTGACTTATGTTTTTTTTTCTATCAAACTTTTCGGTCTTAGTGTCACTGATGAGGAATGAATTCCCGAAATGTGCACATCTGGCACATTATAATTTAACTGGTATTTGTGTTATATATTAGTCCTTTTTGTCAAGTCAATGTTTACCTTTTATTACATACGTTTTCTGAGGGCCGATATTTTGCTAGAATTAGCAGAATAAGTAGAGTAATATGCTTAGGGCTGTTATCTGACGTGGGTTAACCTCGAATTTGACGAATGTTATGCTTCTAAATAAGTAATACTAAATGCTCGATCAGAGAGCCATAATCCTGCAATGGAGTTGAGTTGAGTTGAGTAATGGTGTTTAACGTCCAGGTCAAGAATATTTCACTTATATCGAGACTTCGACAGTTATAGGCGAAAGTGCAGAAATTTTGCCTGTGCGTTGCGCTGATGGCATTATACAGCAGGGTTCTTTATCGTGCCACGCCTGCCATGACACGGGACCTCGTTTATTTTAAGTTCCAATCCAAAAGAATCGTGACTTTCATTTTGTAATGCCGAGTGCTTGGCGAAAGAACAGTCACTACCCACTTGGGTCAGACCCGGTCGGGGTTCGAACCCACGACCTTCCACTTACGGAGCGAGCGCTCTATCAACTGAGTTACCGCAGTGGCCAATTCTGCAATGGATGTACTTAATTATGTAAGTGACGTGTTTATTATAATATGGCAATCAATAACAAACGCGTCGGTCCGAGCGCCGTAATTTTGCGTGACTGAATAAGATATAAAATGATTAATACTAATCACAATTATTATTGAGGACGATATTTGAAGTGAGTGGTACTGGGTTAGATATTGTTTGATATGGTGATAACAACAGGACAATATCTAATAGGTCAATATCATACGTCAGGAATACTGATTAAGTTAAGTGATATGCTTATAATAACAGCACAAAAAATATTACTCGTTTTGTGGACCGAAATTCGACGTAAATATTACTACAGGCGTGATTTTTTTAACCTTTTTGCCCAGTGTTTAAATAAATAACGGTAATTATATTCTTTGACAACTGGTGCGATAGTTGACGTCGGTAACTTAGCTAATATAATATATTTGGCCCCTGGTCCGATAACTGACGTGGGTAATTAGCTGTGCATTTTCTTATTGCCATATGCTTAAACAATTACGAACAATACAATTTGTTTTGGTCCAATGTACGATTCATGTGGTTGACGTGGATAACATTGATTTAGCCGAGCATTTGTCATTTCCCCCAAGGATTGAAAAAGTACCAGCTCAATCATATCGTTTGTTTCGTAGCTTGATAGTTGTCGTGGGCAATATTAATTTTGCCGAGCATCTGTCAGTTCCCCCAAGGTTTGAAAAAGTACCAGCTCAATCATATCGTTTGCTTTGTGGCTTGATAGTTGTTGTGGGCAATATTAATTTTGCCGAGCATCTGTCAGTTTCCCAAAGGATTGAAAAAGTACCAGCTCAATCATATCGTTTGCTTTGTGGCTTGATAGTTGTTGTGGGCAATATTAATTTTGCCGAGCATCTGTCAGTTTCCCCAAGGATTGAAAAAGTACCAGCTCAATCATATCGTTTGCTTTGTGGCTTGATAGTTGTTGTGGGCAATATTAATTTTGCCGAGCATCTGTCAGTTTCCCCAAGGATTGAAAAAGTACCAGCTCAATCATATCGTTTGCTTTGTGGCTTGATAGTTGTTGTGGGCAATATTAATTTTGCCGAGCATCTGTCAGTTCCCCCAAGGTTTGAAAAAGTACCAGCTTAATCATATTGTTTGCTTTGTGGCTTGATAGTTGTCGTAGGCAATATCAATTTTGACGAGCATCTCTAAATTTGTCCAAAGTTTAAATAAAAATTCCAGCACAATCATACCGTTTGGCTCTTGGCTTAATAGTTGTCGTGAGCAATATTGATTAAGTTTAGCATTTCTCAATTTGCCCAAGGTTTAAATAAAAGTTCCAGCACAATCATACCGTTTAACTTATGGCTTGATAGTTGACGTGAGCAATATAAATTTAGTCGAGAATTTCCAATTTGCCTATAAGGTTTAAATAAGAATACCAGCGCAGTAATATCCTTTGTTATTTGATTGATACTTCCGCGAGTAATATTGATGTCGTAGTGCATGTATTAATTTGCTTGTTTTAAAAATAATAGTATATGCAATATTTTTTGCTTTGGTCCAAAGTCCGATTATTGACATACGTAATAATTATTTAGCTGTGATGTTTGCACTATTACTAAATTAAAGTACGGACATTTTTTTTATATTTTGCCCAATAGCCAATATTTGACTTTTTTTATAATTTATTAGAAAAGAATATCCTTTTAATGAAAAAGTTAAACATTTACACGTACAAGACCCGTAGGCATTTGGATATATATTAAGCCTTGACTTTTTGTCTACGAGTTAAAGTTTGTGATTGTGATTTTCATTTACATTTATTAAAACCAAAAGCATGCACTTATAGGTATATACATATACAATACAATACACATTTACATTTATGGCGGCAAATCAATATTATACAAAGAGAAAAAAATAGGAAAAGTAAGAAATAAACAAACACAAAATTATTTTGTTAGCCTGTAAGCTGTTGGAATGAGAAAGACTAGGTGGTGGATGGACAATGTAAATCTTGTTGGAGATTGTCTTACTAGAGTTATTGCCGAGAAAAAGTCCAAGGTTACGAAGTTCTTTTAAATTTTGAACACTGAGCAGTTGTATAAGTTTAAAAGCGGATGGCTTTTTTCCATTTAAATGTGGACCGGGATGTCGGATGAAAACACATGTTCGTATATTCCATATCTGGTTCAGTGCAACCGAACAAATATCGGTCTTTGGTCAAAGGTATTTGCGACAGCTTGTGTTTTTACTGTAGGCAGTTTACAAAAGAAAAAATCGACTGAATAAGTACCGTCCATTATCAAAACATCTTATTAGATAATGGGAGTCTTGGAATTTAGGCCACCCGGAATATAAAGAGGCTCTGGAGGGGTTCTATATTAAACGTAACAATTGTTTAGCCTTTGGATTTTGCTTGTTAAAGTAATTCAATCAAGAAAACAGTTTCTTTCTAATTGGTTTGATAAATACTGAAAACATATTGCTTGTACGAAGCAAAAAGGACACACTTTATACAAGAGGATAGAACAATGGAATCCATTTACAAAGTGTGTGATTCAGTGTAATATCACGTACAGATACATAAGTGTCTAATGGTTCAATTAAAATCAGAGATGTGAGAGATTGTAAACTAAAAACATAATGAAGGGCGAACTGACAAACACATTACTTGTAATTAGCATCAGATATAACGGATTAATCCATTATTATTTTAATACAAATCCCCGAAGGAATTATCGAATTTTATTTAGAAATCTGATAAACAAAATGTAATTATTTAGATCGGTAATGTTTTTTGCGCGTACATGTACCATTAGGCTCAGGACAGAAATGTTTTTCTTCTTTTAATACTATAAAATTTAAAAAAAAAAAAAAAACGGAAATCCCCCCCCCCCCCAAAAAAAAAAAAAAAAAAAAAAAAAAAAGAAAAGAAAAGAAAGAAAAAAGGTGAATAAATAAATAAATAAATAAAAAAATAAATAAATAAATAAATAAATAAATAAATAAAAGGAATCTGATCAATGACAAAGCATATGAAAACAACCACACATCAAATAAAAAGCTAACATCTGTAACATATCTTGACCACTGCTGAAACGTTTCCTATTTTAAGCAAACACTGGATCTTGTAACAGCATAGTTACTCATCAACCCATCCGAGATCTCAGTAGAGGTTGTGATCAGTATCTTTGTAAAACATTTAAACGAGATCATTTTTCAGTAATTTTTCATTCTGTTACAGTCATTTAAGGTATATTGATAGAGATCAGAGAATAATAGAAGATCAATTTGCACTATAAAATATTTATTATTTTTGTTTTGTTAAAAGTTTTCACTATATAGCTTGTCATTCGATTCCGTGTGTTAATCGTGGACTTAAAGTAAAATGAAATTTTAAAAAAAATTACCTATACGAAAATTATCATCCTGAACTTGTTTTCATTGTAACAATCTTCATGTCAAGAACTGCCTTGTTTATTCTTCCACAAGATTTTTTTGGTTGCTTTACAATATTTTCTGACGTCAGCTATTCGTGACAAGACAATATTTTCTGACGTCAGCTATTCGTGACAAGACAATATTTTCTGACGTCAGCTATTCGTGACAAGACAATATTTTCTGACGTCAGCTATTCGTGACAAGACAATATTTTCTGACGTCAGCTATTCGTGACAAGACAATATTTTTTGACGTCAGCTATTCGTGACAAGACAATATTTTTTGACGTCAGCTATTCGTGACAAGACAATATTTTCCCAGTTATCTCGAAGATTAAATTAAATACAAGTTCATACAATGTGTAAGTGTGCAATCGTTTCTGATCTGCATTGTACTAATGCGCGTTAATGGCGACCTTTAGAGCGATAGATCATTCGCCTGAAAAGTTCTAGACAACTCACTTCCATACATCTGCTACCGACTC
The DNA here is from genome assembly GCA_029721355.1 of Tegillarca granosa. Classification (NCBI taxonomy): domain Eukaryota; kingdom Metazoa; phylum Mollusca; class Bivalvia; order Arcoida; family Arcidae; genus Tegillarca; species Tegillarca granosa. The sequence goes on along the minus strand of JARBDR010000908.1, from coordinate 1,658,968 downwards.
GACCCAGTAAGGCCCTGGTTCACACGCACGCAATGTAGTAAATAAAAATTAAAGACTTGTTAATCTGATACTAGAACCTAGCTTACCATTAAAGGGTCTTAGACAAAAATAAACCTTTATCAATGGGGTTGACCGGGTTCTAGAGACGTGAATAAAAAAGTTATTGTTTAAAGCCGCTTTAGAATTATCTCAGCTTTTGGTTGTTGTCTTCCATAAGAACGATATTAATATTTATTATGAGCAATGAGCCTCTTTGACCTAAAACTGCCCGAGGGTATCCATAACTCAGTAGGCAGTACTTTGTGCTGTCAGAAAATGTACCCTTCAGCAAAATTTTCAGCCGTCTTAATTTTTGAAATTTATTTTAAACCAAGGTTTGTTCCATCATGCAATGCATTCCTTAAATGGATTTGGATTCATATAATTTTGGATCTTTCGACACATTAATTTTCATCTGTTTGGCCTATATGTGTATGTATCAAACTTTTCGGCCCCTGTGATGAGGAATAATTTTCCGAAATGTGCACATGTGGCACATCAAAATTAAACTTTTTTTTTTTTTTTTTTTTTTTTTTTTTTGGTATATATTTTTAATCATTTTTCATTAATATCTTTTTACACTACGATTGTACTTTAAAAAAATGTATTATACTGGCTTTAAAAAATGGTCATTTTTAATATTTTACAAAATGTGTTCCAGCGTAACCCGGTTCAAAAACTTTCCAGGAAATTTTTTACATTTTTCAACATACAGAAAGTGATTCTGTCTTTGGTTGTAATATTTATAACCTACAAAAGATGTCAAAAACCAGAACATATGCAGTTCTTAGTTTTAAAAATAAAAGCGAAAAAACGCGTCATCAGAAACCCAGAATTTACAGTCAATATATAAGATTGTGTTAGCCTCAAAGCTTTGCTTACTGAATCTTAAAAAGTTTTAAACTACATTTTACATCTTAGGGCTTGTAAAAACAATCATATTATCTCGGAATTCGAGCTTTTCTTACTATTCATGAAGTGAAGTGATTTGTGAAGTTAACTATATGTTTAACTCAAATTTAATTGATAAATTAAAATTAAAATTAAATTAAATTTACTGTCAGGAAACAATCGTGTACAGGCGGATAAAACGACGGTCGGACATGTAATGGCTCATCTCTAAATACCCTCCTAAATCTCGTTTTACGAGAGTATAGTAATTATTACGTTTATATTGTTAATGGGCTTTGAATTAATTTCACAATAGAATGCTCCCCGATAAAGCAATCTAGATAATCTGTTATGCGTTGTGCGTTTTGCGGCTACAAATGAAGTTCTTATCTATTTAAATAATTTATGTACTGTATTTTTGTTTTACATTTCCAACAGGGAATAGTTCCAATCGCGACTATAATTAGAGTTACCCTCACTTTAGATAGCTAAATTATATACAGTATTTGTTACATTCCCAACCTCGAATAGCTGAGATAACGCTGATGTGACTTCAAACAATAATTTACGTTTTGCTCGTCGTATGCTATATATATAAATATTTAATTACGTTTGCAGTGCTGTCATATTATATTTTTTTTAATTTTCTAAATAAAATATTAAACATTTATAATATGACAACTAGTTGTAAATTTTTGAATATTTCATTCAGAAAATTCAAAAAAATTATATCGTGACAGTGCCCTTGAATTAAGGGGGGGGGGGGGGGAGATTTAGATATGTTTACTCATAACAAGTTGATTTTAGACAGGCGAAGTCCGAATGAAATGATACTGGTTTACAATAATAAATGGTATGTCAGGTAATGTAATGAACAAAATAAATAAATAAATTAATAAAAAAAAATAAATAAATAATCTCAGTACTCAAACAAGTGGCGTTTGACATCCGCCTTAAAAAACACTTGGAAAATTGAAACATGAAATCAGAAAATTGAGGAAGACACGATCGATTTTTAAACATGATAAAATTCGAGAACAAGAAAACTAGAAGTTTTAGTTTGATTATAATCACCGACACTGCGACCAGTTAACAGTAAGGTACACAGATGGATCTTCATATTTCTTCCTTCATACGCCGTCTTAATTTTTGAAACATTTTTAAAACTATAAGGTTCATTCCCTCATGCAAAGCATTCCTAAGCTGGATTTAGATTCATATAATTTTGGAACTTTAGTTTTTTAATTTTCAATTGTTTGACTTATGTTTTATCTATGTAACTTTGCGGAACCTTAGTGTCACCGACAAGAAATGATTGTCTGAAATGTGCACATATGGCACATCAAAATATAACAGATATTTTTGTAAGATACTTGTAACTATTGAATAAAAGGTATAAGAACCATGCGAAGAAAACTGAATGTTGCTAACATATTACTATATGGCTGCATTAAGAGAATCACTTTAAAATTGTAAAATATAGGAAATTCCAAATACTGTGAAATAAAGCGTAAAATAATGATTTTTAAAGAAAATATATGAATTTCCTGCCATTAACTCTTTCTTGCATTAATATCGCGAACATTATGTTTGTTGCTGAACCATCAGTTTTAACAACCGTATCTTCATTACCAATATGAACGTTACAAAAATGTGAAGGATGTCATTAAGGATAAGTGAAAATTCTATAGTTACAAAAAAAAAAAAAAAAAAAGAGCGAAGAAAATAGAGTCAACAGAACGTTTACAATAACAATTAAAATCCAAATATACGTGATATAAAACAATATACGAAAGATGTAGAGAAAGTCATTTTACACCGATTGTGTATTATTGTTTAACGTCACATCAGCAATTTTTCCGCTTTTAGCGACAAGAGCGGATAATAATTAATCTCTATGGATAATCCTTAGTAAAATGTCGCGTTTATCTGTGATGTGCAAAGAGAAAAACAGGTCCTTCTTTGTAAAGCGCGCACTTACTTTTTAGTAAGGCGCTAGGTCACCGTGTCAGTATGCCGCAAGCAAGCATACCACTTCCTCAGTTTATTTTCCTGGTATCAGGTGGACCAGTCGATATTGTATCCTCTTAATTCTGAGCGCCAGGTAAAGAAGCTATTACTCTAATTTTAAAGTCATATTGATGACCCGGTCAGGGTTCTAACTCACGACTTCCTGATCTCGACTTTATACCCAGGAAACGTAGTTAAAACTTAAACCTTAGATACTTTTCAAAATCTTTTCAGATAGATATTTAATTTAGAATTAACTTGCTCACGAGGCAATACGTTTTTATTATGCAGCATAAAATGTTACTTTAGTAGATAAATAAATAACTGGATCAAAGTGAACGCCAACAGTGTGAAAAAGTAGTAAAAATGTCAGAAGAAAACGCAATTTATACCGATACTCCAAACATTTAACAAAACATTTTATATAAATATTTAACTTGTAAATGACTTGCTCGGAAGGCAATACCATTTTACAACGAAGTTATGTAATTTAACAAAACACTATGTAATAATATTTACATTTGCTTTGCAACTTTACTATATAAACATGTTTGAGACGTGTGGCAAATACGGTACAATAACTGATATTGATCACATGATCATTACACTATGCGTATGAATATTTCACTCTCTGGACTATTTTTTAAGAAGTTTCATAACAAAACAACAACACAGCCTGAAAATTTTTTTTTATTAATTTTAAAATATACATTGAATTAAATACACAACGGAAAATTTCCAATCATCTAAAAAGTACCATAATTTCTCCAATAATACTGAAAAAGAGTGTATGATATCATCTGTTCGATAAATTTTATTTCCCGAGCTATGGAAAATTCACCACCAGTTATTTTAAAACCAGCAGGGCTCGACATTAACGGTTGTCCGCTTGCCCGCGGCAAGTAAAACTGACGGTCGGGCAAGTAAACTTCAGATTAAACTTGTCCGACGGGGCAAGTGAAAATTTTAGCCATAGTTGATTAAAATTGTTGTTTTGACATAAAATTCTGAGAGATTTTTTCCTGAATTTTTATGTTAAAGTGCACACCTTACTTCTGTATATTTTCTATGACTCTAAGAGTTTAAATCGGGAACATGTCGTAAATAACCGCAACATGTATAAAACGAGATATTTGATTGGTTTATTCTATTTATATCACTTAATTTAATCCAAACAGCGCCGAATACGTTTTCGTCTATTGTTGACAATAGAAACTGCAAATATGGTCGAATTAAAACAAGTCATTATGTCGTTTTTTAAGAAACATATCTTTATAAAACTAATGATGGTATAACTATCCATAATTTTTTTTTATCACACTCTGAATTAAAACTACAGTGAGTAAAGTCAAAACAATAAGTTAACATCAATCATGAAGATTTTATTTACAGTTCAATAAAACAAGATTGATTCAGTCTTCTGTAAATGATTAAAACAGGATTAACAGGGTCTTTTCTTAGAGATTTTAAGACCTGAAATGAAAGAAAACCAAAGGGCAAAAAAAATGTAGGGCAAGTAAAAAATTTAGGCGGGCAAGTGAATTTTCAGTTGCACTTGCCCGACTGGGCAAGTAGGTATAAAAGTTAATGTCAAGCCCTGACCAGTCATAATTAAGTTTCACAATGATGAGTCTGGAGAATATGTAACTTAAAAAAATGAAATACAACCAAAAAATTTTCAGAGGGGAGATATCTCATACAGACGAAAATAGCAGATGTTAAAAAAGAATATATATGCAACTGAGACGGTCGACTGTCCTGTAAAAATGTTAAACCGCTGTTTCCAGTGCTTCGATAAAACTGACAAAAATCCCAAAGTTTGTTCAATCAATATAATGAAAAGCCATTGCTGGTCCTGAAGAGTCTGATATATGGTTCATGTTCAAGCCACTTTTAAAACGAAAATTTGCCCGTTTTTATCCGACATAGATCGACATATGCCATGCTACAAAAGTTGAAACTAAATACACTCCTCGCTGTTTGCGGGTGACGGCAATTCAGCATCTCAATGACCTGGGGTACGAAGCTCGGCACAAATTTGTTTATGTCAAACCATAAATGAGAAGCTTCTACCAATCTTACAACAGAAAAAACGTCATAGTAACTCATTGTCAGAATTAACTCACTTTGCCAAAAAATTTAAACACTGAATCAGCTGTTGTTGTACCGCGCCTAAATGGGTCACAATCTGGGTCGCATCATGTGGTCAGTTCCACAAGTTCTACGTAAAATAAGGACAGAAACTATGACTTTCCAAAGCAGATTACATTTCCGTCATCCAATTAATTCACTCCTGATTTCTTCGTAGATTCCAATTTTTCGCACTGCACTTTTAAATTTCCAAAAATGACAGCGAGAGTGAGACATCATTTTCGTGTCAATCTTCGAGACTGTTCAATTGTTCGTCATCCGCCTAAGGAAATTCGTTTTTTTTAAAATAATTTATACAATTGCTATGAAAGTGACTAAATTGATGTTTTATATAAAATGTGCAAAACAATGTGATGGTTAATAAAATATTTCATAATTTTTGCGAGTTCCGTGTTTTTTCATGTTTTTGTTTACATTGTTACGCTGTTCCAATAACCGACCCCGCTTCTCGTTGAAGGCGGGAAAATTCAAATTGATGTGACAAAAATTCAAAAAAATTAATTAATAATTAATATAATGTAAATATAACCATTGAACAGCAAAGCTATGGCAGTTATTGGATTATAAATGACATAGCTTTGCCAGGCAAACCAATCATAATGCGCTAATGTGCGTTATTCTGTTTGCCTGGCAAAGATATGTCATTTATCATGCATCCAATAACTGCCATAGCTATGCTGTTCAATGGTTAATTATCTAGATCTCTTGTAGACAAGTTACGTTTTCACAGTAAACGCCAGCGGCTCCATTTCCTTAATGTGTAGAGAACAAATTGACCTAAAAATTGCTATCTTGTTGCAAACATGTACATGTCGTATTGTATAAATATTGAACTGATCATGAAAAATTACGATGATTGCTTTGAATATTTTAAATATTAACCGTCAAACTATTCATCAATCTTCCTAGTTCAAATTACGTGAAATAATGGTTTCAAATCACAACTATTTGACTAAATTGATTTAAAAAACGTATAATTTAGTGTTGAAGATGTTCTTGTTATGATAGCGTATTTATAAAAAGGGAGAGAATATTTCAAGATTTTCAAATTTGAACACATTTTGGTTATTTTTTAAATTATTGATTCTAGTTGCAATAAAAAGCTGTGTTCTCTCATCAATTACTATAGAATTTTCTAGACAGTGAAAAACAATGTCACTACGGGAATATTGCTGGGTGAAAATCTAGCAAATTTGTTCTCACGACGTATTACGTCACAAAGACATACTGAGGCAGCTTTGACCTTTATTTTAAAACCGATGATCTTGAAGTTAAAAAGATGATATTATCCCTTAGTTAAGAAATTAGTATTCTTTAACCTTGACCCCTAAACCGATGACCTTGAAGAACGTTTCAAATGATCGCATTATCAATACCTACAATATTTAGATGATAGAACAAAATCTTTAATTGATAATTGTCAAAACTTTTCAGCAATTTCCCCCAAACAACTTTCCATATTTCCCAATTGAGCTATATTTGTTAAGCTATGGTTTGTGTAAATTTTAAAGAAAATCAAAGAAATATATTTAAAAAAAATTCTTAATTTTATCTTGCTTTACTGGGCCCTAAAGCCAAACAAGTTAAAACAATTAAAGTGTATCACATGAGGTAAGATAAGAAGTATAGGAACATAAGCTCATTTAAGCTTTCAGGTAAAGAAAATATGGAAAAGAATGTAAGAACTTCGACAAAAGCAAAGGGAAAAAAAAAAAAAAAAAAAACAAAAAAAAACGTAACAGACAGACGCCTGCATGTCAGCAAGCTCACCTGGACAACGCAACAACATAATATGCTCTTTTAGTTTAAATAAAATTCATCGAATAAATTGTAAAAAGAGAGAAAAGGTTATAAAAAGGAATATAAAGAAACTTATGTAATAAAATCAGCAAGCCTGAACAACGGAACACTATAATACATCTTACAAATATGCTCTTTTAACTAAAAATAATTTAACGAATTACACAATAAATTGTAAAAAGAGAAAAAAAAATAGAAAAAAGGGATATAAGGAAACTTAACTAATAAAATCAATGTTAACAGTTTACTTCTTCAACTGACTGTGTCTTTTACTCGTGATCCTTTCAATCACAAAAAAAAAAAAACATTAAAAATGAACGAACAATACTTAAAAAAAGGAAAAAGTTTATATATTTCAGGTGAAAACTCTTTTACAAATTGTCAATAAAATCAATTATTTACTCATGTGACTCCCTTTGATCTTTTCAACGACAAAAAAATTAGTTAAATAATTAAAAAATAGTTGATAGCATGTCATGAGAAACAAGTGTTGAATGTTTAATCAATCAATTAATCAAGCTAAAACTTACATGGCTGCAACGTAATTGATAAGTTAACTTGAAGGTTATACATGAAATCTTAATAAAACTGGTTTAAATATAGATGTCAACAGTACTGAAAAGAACCATGCACGCTAAAATCAATAAATGTATATAAAAAACAACTTTTTATGTTTTTTAAGCCTAATGAAGCCAGATAAAGTATAAATGTGACAATGTCTTCATAAAATACATAATATAATACCTTTAATTGTTTCCCAAACAGCATTATTTATAATGTTGAGCACTGTGAAATATCATAAAAATTGTCATTTTTATAAATTATTGTGACATGGATACTGTTTACCGGAAGTAGGCATCACTTCAATCTAACATCTTGATTCTGAACGGGTTCAGTTCGTTGACAGCAGGTTACATCTATTGGTTGTTTTGTTCATTTTAAACTTATCCTTTTTAATTGCAGCTTGAGCGTTTGCACTTAAACATATTTATTAAGTTCATTACGGTAACAAACAGAGTATGAACTGTTTGCACAACCAAATCAAAATAATGTATAGTTTTAATAATTGTTGTTGACAGCTTCAGTTTAAAAATGTATAAATTTAAAGAATTTGATTCATGATTTGAAGTCAGCAAAAAAGACGATTTTAATTTCCCTTGTTAGGATTGTAATATGTAAATTTAAAAAATAGAGAACTGTTGAAGGTATCAGTTATACGGCATCAACATAGCAACAATTTCCACTGTTAGCAGATTTAATTGAGTCTTTCAAGGTCGTAAACTTTAAAAATATAAACTGCAATGAATAAATATGGCGTTAATATAACGCATTTGTGATACCTTAAAACAGATATAATTTGATTTAATAAAACTTTCAATTTTATTGTCATTAGGTCTCCTCCAATATATCGGTATTACGACATGTTTTTGGAGAGGCACTGGTAAGATTATCCTAGCTGATGTAAATACGGCATCAGGCACTTGTACTGGAGATGTTAGGTTTAACACAGCTTGTTAGCTTATTGTTTGTTTTTACTTTTCTTTTTGCTTTCGTCTTGAGAATTCTTTCATTTAATTGAGCGACTTTATACAGGGAAAGGAACGTGTTAACAAACATAGGCACAACAAGTCCTAACAGTAACACTCCTGACAAGGCACAAAACATACCAATTATCTTCCCAGTCGGTGATCTAGGAACCACGTCACCATAGCCAACCGTTGTCATGGTAATGACGCTCCACCACCAAGCATCCGGTATTGATGATATATTTTTTGTCTCCTCTGCAAAGTAGACAAAATTAGCAAACAGCACAACGCCAACAAAAAGATACAATCCTAAGACGTATAAGTCTCTTCTGTTAGTTTTAAGAGTAAAGCGTAGCACCCTTATAGCCGCTAGATTTTGCACAACACGTAAAATTCTAAGCACACGTAGCATATCAAAGTAATGGAGAATTTCCAGACCTTTCTTATCATAGCGATATTTGAGCCTCAGACTATCAACTATATAAGCAGCATACGCTGCAAACAAAACTAAAATATCAATAACATTGAGAAAAGATAAAAAATATCTTTTCAAATTTGGACAGCTAAGTAACCGGATAAATAATTCAATCGTAAAGAAGGCGTCGATAACATAGTTAAAGTAAGGGAAACAACTGTGAACTTTTGTATACGTTGTCTGGTCTATTGTTTCTACTTCCGGTTTTAACGAAGCAAACACATCATCTGATACAGTCTTATTTCTATGTTCGTTGCTGTCCATTTTTGAAATCCATTGACTTGTTAGATTAGCGGTACAGTTAATTTGTTGTAGATGTTCTCGGATCTGGCGGTACATGGAATTTTCTTCTTCGAATATTGCAAGCTTCTGACAGGTGTTTAACTCCGTTCGGAAAAAAGGCAACGTGCTAAATGCTAATGTTATTATCGACAATAGCACGAAAACCACCGCAGTCATCAAATAGAACTGAAAATAAATAAATAAATAAATAAATAAATAAATAAATAAATAAATAAAAAAAACAAAAATTAATAAATAAATGATATAATAATAATAATAATAATAATAAGAAGAAGAAGAAGAAGAAGAAAAAGTTAACGAATTTTAAAGACAATACATTTAAATTTGTAAAATATTTCATTCTTTATTCTTTTTTCAGTTTGAATGTCATAAGTCGCAGATTTGATCTTGTACCCCAGGTTTTCTGTACCATTCATGAACTGACCTGATCACATAAGTAAGAAAAGGATCTTGACTGGGACGTATCAAGTCCGTTTTTTTAATAAAATTACTACCATCTACGACTAGACGCACCTAGCATTGTAATCAGTATAATAAAAATAAAAATAATATAGATTTTAAACTTGTCTGATTCCTAGTGAAAGGTGTTGTATCAAAAGACAAAAATAGGTTGAAATTTGACCTTAAAATACATATGTAATATTATATGGGTAAAAATGCAAATAAGCCGACATTTTGTGTGATTTTTGATAATAATTTACTTTGTAAACAAGAACATAACGGTTCATATCTAAAAAAAACAATCTCATAGGCAAATTAATAATTTTTTAAAACTGGCTAATTATGTCCGCGTATCAGCAGACATCTTGTTGTTACTCGTAATCTTTATTATGTCCGCGTATCAGCAGACATCTTGTTGTTACTCGTAATCTTTATAATGTCCGCGTATCAGCAGACATCTTGTTGTTACTCGTAATCTTTATAATGTCCGCGTATCAGCAGACATCTTGTTGTTACTCGTAATCTTTATTATGTCCGCGTATCAGCAGACATCTTGTTGTTACTCGTAATCTTTATAATGTCCGCGTATCAGCAGACATCTTGTTGTTACTCGTAATCTTTATAATGTCAGCGTATCAGCAGACATCTTGTTGTTACTCGTAATCTTTATAAAGTCCGCGTATCAGCAGACATCTTGTTGTTACTCGTAATCTTTATAATGTCCGCGTATCAGCAGACATCTTGTTGTTACTCGTAATCTTTATAATGTCCGCGTATCAGCAGACATCTTGTTGTTACTCGTAATCTTTATAATGTCCGCGTATCAGCAGACATCTTGTTGTTACTCGTAATCTTTATAATGTCCGCGTATCAGCAGACATCTTGTTGTTACTCGTAATCTTTATTATGTCCGCGTATCAGCAGACATCTTGTTGTTACTCGTAATCTTTATAATGTCCGCGTATCAGCAGACATCTTGTTGTTACTCGTAATCTTTATAATGTCCGCGTATCAGCAGACATCTTGTTGTTACTCGTAATCTTTATAATGTCCGCGTATCAGCAGACATCTTGTTGTTACTCGTAATCTTTATAATGTCCGCGTATCAGCAGACATCTTGTTGTTACTCGTAATCTTTATAATGTCCGCGTATCAGCAGACATCTTGTTGTTACTCGTAATCTTTATAAAGTCCGCGTATCAGCAGACATCTTGTTGTTACTCGTAATCTTTATAATGTCCGCGTATCAGCAGACATCTTGTTGTTACTCGTAATCTTTATAAAGTCCGCGTATCAGCAGACATCTTGTTGTTACTCGTAATCTTTATTATGTCCGCGTATCAGCAGACATCTGGTTGTTACTCGTAATCTTTATTATTATTATTATTACTCCTCGTTTCTGACAGAATTGTTTAGAGACATCGCCTCCTACGTTTCTTATCCGATAAGGTTGAAATTTTGTCAACTAGGTAGGGATTGACCATGGACAGGTCGCTTGTTCACCGTTTTTTCGGAATTCGGAAGGTCTTGGAGAAATCCGGTTAGAACCACGAAATTCCAGAGAGTTCTTTCTTTCTTGGAATTTCCTCCGCTATTTAGAGCATCACTTAAGAGAGCTGATACGTAGACATATAGATGCTCGCAATTACACATTCTAGTTATTATTATGTCCTAGTATCAGCAGACATATTGTTGTTACTCAATATCAATTTTTTCAGAGGTTTCTACTTCTTTGTTTCTTATCCGATCAGGTTAAAATTTTGTCGACTGGTAGGGATTGGTCATGGGTAGGTCGCTTTCTCGCCGTTTTTCGAAATTCGGAAGAACTCCGGAGAAATCCGGTTAAAATCAATAAATTCCAGAGAGTTCTTTATTTGAAATTTCTTCCGCTATTTAGAGCACCACTTAGAGAGCTGATTCGCAGACATATACTTGCTCGTGAGTATGCATTCTAGTTACTTTTACCTTTTCTTATTCTTCCTCGTTTCGGACCGATTTTTTTCAGAGACATCTCCTCCTACGTTGCTGATCCGATCAGGTTGAAATTTTGTCAACTGGTAGGGATTGACCATGGGCAGGTCGCTTTCCTCACCGTTTTTGGGAATTCGGAAGGACTTCGGAGAAATCTGGTTAAAACCACGGAATTCCAGGAGTTCTATCTTTTTTTGTAGCACCCGGCCTCATTTCCTTGATGGAAGTTCACGTGTATAACATATTTTGCCAGATTGCAAAGTTTTTACTTTGTTATGGGATTGTAATATGGACAGGGAATAGTATGTTTGTTTTATTTCTTGGAATTTTCTGCCGCTATTTGGAGTACCACTTTAGAGAGCTGATATGCTGACATATAATTGCTCTTAATTATACATTCTTGTTCGATAATTTCATTCCACGTCTTGAATGTGTACAGTTTACAAGTTTTTATGTTATTTTAATAAAGACGGCATGGGAATAAAATTTTGCGCTTTGCAATACTATTTAATCAATTTAACAAAATGATTTTATTAAACAATCTATAATGGATCGATGCCTGACTCACAGGTATTTTTGAAGTTTTGATCTTTATCGGCGGTGTTAATAACCAGCACTCCGAAAGCAGTCTTTTTGTCCTTACGGTGAACAGATTGTACACATCACACTCTCGCTCATCAAATGAACATAAAATAACATGATAAATTATACCGAGTCGTAACAGCTGAAGAGTTCTGCTTCGACATTCCATGTTAAACATTCAAAACAATAATAGATTAATTATTGATAATTATTTAGAAAATTAACGGCATTTCCTCTACAGTCGTTAAATTGTCAACAACAATCAATAAATTATCCTGATAACAGTATGATACAACTATAATTGTACCTGTATGAAAAAATAATCTTTCACCGTAACTACTGTTGAAAAATCATATAAAATGAAACGTAATGAAGCACGCAAGTTTTATTGTTTTTACTTTTTTTCAATTTTTAAAAAATAATTTTTAATTCAAATTAGCAATAGAGATAGTTTTTTTACTCGGTTACATTTGGCGCAAGAAGAAAAAGATACAGTACAATATAATGATAAAAATCAAAATTTAAACCAATAAGCGACGCCGGGCTAGATTTCCAATTAGAAGATTTTTTTTCTATCTTTCTTTCTCTCTTTATTTATTTATTGACATCATTCTAATCGATTTGATAAATTTCAGTTTAGATGAATTGGCAAAGATACAAAAATCAATTTAATAATAAAACACAAACATACCAGTTCACGTATAAATCACAATCCTCCCTCCAACCCTTCCTCCAAAAAAGGTAAGGACTTTGAAAACTGGCAATTCGGTTATGCAGGTAAACTACCATCAATAAATTGAGGCCGGTTGATTCGGAAGGTAACACCTCCTGTCTAGCATCCAACTGGAGAATAAAGGGAACATGAAACTAGAAGTCAAAAAGTTTGAATACGGTGGATTCATACTTATTAACAATAGTGACGACAGCAATAAAACATTTTAAGGATCATGATAAGCCATGGCTTGCAATAGTATTAAGTCAACAATTTAATATTAGACATTTTATTGTTGATGTTGCAAATGTGCAAATGAAAACTTACCTTCGACAAATACGTATCCTCCTCATCTTCAACAATTCTCCACATTTTCTGTTTAAGTTTCAACCAAACTGAATCTTCACATTCTTTATGTTTGCACGTCATTAAGTCGCTTTTCATGGTTTCTTGAAATTTTTTTGTCGTTTCAAATTCATCAAGAGCAGAAATATACTTAAACAGACAACATCCTGTCAACTCACAGGGTTCGATCTCCCAAAATTCCAATTCCTGTTTAAATGCAATTGGACAAATATTTGTTGGCATGTGTAAAATCCCAGTTTGGTAATAACTATGTATTGCTTCAAACGCAATGGCTGGTCTGTCAAATGTTACTTCTGTTTCTAAATCATTTCCGTTTTGATTGATCTTTTCAGCAATTCGTCCTAGTTTTGTTGTTGGTTTACTGTGCACTTTTTGGAAATTAAAAACGTATTTGGTTCCAGAAACCTCAACGATTAACTTGTCATTTGAATGTAAATTCATTATCAAATAAATACTTTGACTAAAATATATCTTATAATGTTTTATCAATAAATTTTATTGACAACGAGTTGAATAGTTGATATCTACAATGAGATTTGAGCTAATTGCCGACAAGTTGAGTCTATTAGTATATTCCGTTTGTTAATATTATGCTAGGCAGTTATATTACTCTTCATAATAACACGTGTACTTCATGTTTAATGTTTAGTGGCTGTGTCGTTATACCATGTCACAATGATAATACTATTCTAATCTTCGATACTAACTTTGGCGTCTCAGTACGTATTACTTCTATTGTAGGTTTAGAAATCCGTTTTGCGACATATATATATATATATATATATATATATATATATATATATATATATATATATATATATATATATATATATATATATTAACTACCAATAGAGATTACCAATACACATATGTATCTTGCACATTTATCTTTAACAACTGGGAATACAGTAAATGTATTGATTTTATCACACGATTCCAAAGAAACTTGGGACACGTGAATGACACTCATACAGAAGCTGTTTTGATTCAATTTTGCAGGTGTATCCGATTTTTTTTCTTTTTAATTTTTTTTTCTTTTTTTTTTTAAATTTTTTTTTTTTTTTTGAAAAATCAGCTAAGTTTTTAATTTTTTTTTTTTTCAAATTTGCAAATCAAATATTTTCCTAACATAAACCAAACTTTTTTGCTTCTAATAAGCACTAGTCTCGAAAACAAATAGACATGCAAAAATGTATTTGTTGATACAACAACTAAATCCTATATAGCAATAAAACCGTTTAGCAACACATCTCGATTACTCAAGCCATACATTACCAAAGACTTTCTAAAACCTATAAGCCACGGGAGTAGCTACCTTATGAGCATAAGGCCAATCCGAACAGCCCTAAAGCAATTTGCCTATATAAAAATTATTGGCTTCATAACTCAATTTTATAGGAATTTGTAATACCGCTAGATGCATTCAATTATTAAGGTTACACTTGTTAATTCCTCGTACTTATTGAGCCACACTATAAGAGATACCTATGATTGTTCAGCGATATTCTAACTTACATCGACACAATGTCGTCATGGTAGATCATATGTTCGGGTATCTACGTTTACAAACTTGTTCTCTAGCATAAACAGAAATAAAATATCATTTTTTAAATGTAAAAGACAACTGATTGTAAAAATATGTCGGACGGTTCGTGCAAAGTACTTAAACCACATAAGCAGATACCAGTTTTCCCGGGTTATCTCCGATGGCCGTTTAAAGTTGAGACTTTTGTAGCAAATTGTCTTTATTTGTTTTGTTTTGTTTTTTTGTATTTTCTTACTTTTTCCTGTGCTATTTGTATATTTGAATGTTTCTAATTACATTTATTTCAGCTACAATATATTTTTTTTCGTTTATCGTATTTTCAATTACATTCTGTAACATATTTTAAGCTATATTTAGACAAATTTGTAATTAAGTTTAAACGAAAAGTAATATTTCTATGACAATGCGGTTTCTTACATTGCTTTTTATTTAAAATCAGTTCTCAATATTGATTCATAACCCATAAGCGGATTTAAGTAAGTTGTGGAGTTTGTAACCCCCTTTGAAAAATTCAAAAGAGAAAAAATGTGGCCAACATGTCCCAAGAAAAATAAAAATATGTTTTTGCCGAGGGCTCCAACTATGTCCTGGACCAATAGAAGGTCTTTATCGATCAATAGACCCCGTTACGATGTATGCTTGAGCCTTCGACGCTCGCAATATCTCACGATAAAATTCTCAATCCCTTTTTTAAAAATTCTTGATCCGCCCTTGTAACCCATCTTTTTCTACGCGATTCGTAATACTTTCTTTAAGTTTTTAATTTGACTTGAAATCTAATTCCACAAAGTTGTTGTGGACCAGTTCTCTTGTTTTGAACCTCTGTGGTTACTTCAACATCAGAGTTTTCAGCAACGTGTCTCATTATGTGCGTATTAAATGGCGCGCACATGTATACTTTCTCTTTTTGGATATCAACATGATAATGTTGCTTATTATTATTATTATATAAATAGCATTCTTGGTTGAGAGAAATATGGATGATTGTCTCCCTGAGGGAACATTATTTCCAGAGCCGATAGGCGAAGGAGATAAAGTTCCCAAGGGGAGACAATCCTTCATTAATTCCTCAACCACGGGAACTATTTACCTAATTATACCGAACACGAACAAAAAACGATTTCGTTTATTTTGTTCTAACAAAGCCTGTTTGAAATGCGTAAAATTACATCTAATAAAGAACTGTAGAAGTTACTGGTCTATAGAAGTAAGATTACTCGGTAGTTTTGATGATGGGCAGTCGTAAGTTTCCATGCCTAGCGGTGAACATTGTAATATTCCATGGCAATGTTAACCACTCACTTAATTAGCAATTGACCAATAATAGTTTGAGAATTTTCCGTGAGATATAATATCATGATTCAGGTTCCGCTTTCATTACTTCGTAGACAACATTGTTAAGTGGTTGCACGTTGAGTGAGAATAACGTTATTTCATTAGGCAGACTCTATAAGTTTCGGACTGAAATATGAAAACGGCTCCGTTTTGTAATAAGAAAAGATGTCGTTTTTGTACGGCTCAAACCACATGAAAGAAATATTTCTCCTTATCAATTAAACCACAGTATGTTGTCGCATATGCAGCAATTTATGATCAATTTTTAATTTTTTTCTCCTCCTGGGTACCCTCCACAAAACATTACTATTGGTGGAAGGGCGTTCCAGGCCACCGAAATATTTCGTCAGTAGCAATGTTTATTGAATGTAAATTGGGGTGGTTGGGTGGGTTATGCACCCTTCTAGTCCGCAAATGAGCTATAGAGAGAGGAAATCCTCCTCTCTCTGCCATATACAAAATAGATTGTACATTCAAACCTGTACTAGAGCCAAGTATTGAGATAAGACAAACTTTTTCATTCACACGGTCAGTTAGGACCTTTAAAGGTGCTGCCTTTTAAAATTTTAAAATGCTGACGTGTCCAGACTTAGCGGCGTTGTAAGTTTTATGTACCATTCGTGAATGTCGTAATTTTTTAAGGTTGTTCCATTTTGTTTGATATCAAACAATGTAATCATAGTTACAATTGATATCGCTCATTAGTAGAAATATGAATTTAAGCAGTTGATTAATATCTGACCAAATTGAAATTCAGTTTAACCTTTGTTGTGCGTGGAGGGCTATGTACATTGTTGATTTATGTATGTTTCCTATTATACGCTGTTCGATTCGTTGTTACTTATAATATATACATGTGCGATCAATTAAAAAATGAATATCCACTATAATAAATACATAAATAAATAATTAAATAAGTATAATTTCTTATAATTTCTTCTTTATAATTTACTTTTTAACAGACTCTCCTGTCAAAGATAGACAAATCTTTGAAGAATGTTAACTTTTATAAAAAGGTGTTTCTGTTATTTAGATTGTATACCCCTGCCATTTGCATTTGTTGGCTGATCGCTCAACTGTCAAACAAAATCTGGTATCTAACACCCAATAAGTAAGCAATACCTTTTTAATAATAACAGGAAAGACAAATACTACTATGAGCAAACGTGTAGCGTCATATCAATTCATAACATGTACCTCTGTCACGTCGAAATATATGAATTGATGTGCGCATCCGCGATAACCATATAATAATTCTGCACACAGCAAAGAGTGCCGCTTTGGGTTCTTTACATGATGAAAAGACAAAACAAATGGTGAATTCTTTTTGTGCATACGACATAATGCACCAGCAAGAACAAAACTTCCGGTCTTAACGTTGCTATTTCTGACATGTAAAAATCCCCATAGACGCAACATTTTTCCTATTTTGCAGAAATATTAAACTGTAATCGGGGATTAGCACAACGATTTTCAGTTGCGGCTAGACTCAAGTAAAAGAAAATATTAAGCTAAATTCTAATAAAATTGAATTTTATAATGACAGTTGTGCATAACTAACACAGACACAGTTACATTACTCTAGCAGGAATCGTGTTGAATAGTTCATCAAACAGGCGGGGGTGGTATTCTTGCATTGTTTGCAAAAACATTTTCATCTTCACTCTTGACTCCTGTATCATTTGTGGTAGTGACCACAATTAGTATCTTGCTGGTGTCAACCACGGTCAAAAACCAGCATGTAGAGCTTCCTCTCCCCTTTGAAGCAGTCTCCTATTAGTTGTTGCTAGTTTATGATGGTACTCTAGCGTTATGGCAAAAACAACTAATGTTCTTCGATAATTATTTTTGCATTTTGAAGTCCATAACGAGTAAAGATCGGAGCCTTTTTATAACTGTATAGATCTTAAACAAAACACTTAATTCAAAAAATTTATAATTTTTAGTTATTTCTTTTTTTACTCGGATAAGAAAATGTTTCCTGATATTTTGCATCAGAGAATCGATGTTTTTATTGGTTTTCTCAAACGTTCATTGTGTGGCAATGCCATCTAACGCCCGCCGTGTCCAATAATGATGTGTCTTATATCCAGAATTCGTAAAATGATGCAGGTCTCATGAGTGTGGTCATATGACAAGGCATAAAGGTTCGGTTATCTATCTTCCGGATATCAAATGCTACGTGTGAAAACAAGGCGAAGCATCTTATCCAACTGTTCATTTATTTATTTATTTTTATTTGTCTACTAGAGATTTGATCTTTATTTTGCAATTTTCTAGTAAACCAATATTGTTTACATTAAATTGTATTGAAGATTTCAATATTAATTGGTTCTTGTCAAAGTTGACATTTGTCACATTAGTTCTTTCAGATAAACTTCCTAAAGATGTTGTCAAAATCCTTTCCTTGTATGACAAACGTTTTTTGATATACAATGTGTATTGTGCCACAGCGCAATGACGCTTTGCACAATTTTGTTGATGATGAAATGTTTGAATATCTCCTTTTCAACAGTATGAACATGTGTCTTTAGCTTCACATTGTTTTAAATTAGATTTCAATAGAGACAATCTTTGACTATTTGTTGTATGTTGTAAAAATGGCTGGAAAACGGATTGAGAATATTGAAAAAAAAGAGCTTGCATAAAACCCAGTTTTTTTAACTGAATTGGGGAAGTTAATGGGTCTGATAAGGTATCTTATAAGAAAGTTCGTAGGTGGAGAAAAAAATTCTAACTGTCAGAGTCTGTCAAAGATGCAGCAAAATCTTACCATCCTGTGACTGTACCAGGCAAGGCTAATCTATAAACACTAGAGAAATAATTAAAAGTGTATTTACTGGTAAAGCGCTCGTTTCTTGTCGTAAAGGCGGGTTTCACTTTTATCCACAGCACCAAGTAGATAAATGCCTATTTCACTAGCGAATTATCTCCCCTGTTACATTTAAATGTAGTGTGTTTGGTATCAGCATGTTTGTGTTTAATTTCAGTTTTGTATCCGGATCATTATCATTGAAGTGAAAAAACACTTCTTATCATCTAAGAGAACATGGTCCAATACTTAGAAACTGGATTTTCCTTTTTTTTCTTAATGTAAATACATGTACTTGTAGTTAAAGTTTAACTAGGGAAACTTACAAATATAATTCATGACTTTGAATTGTCACTGAAGTAAATACCCTAAGGAGTGATGGTCATAACACTAGAATTGGTGGTAATAAATTCATAAAAGTTGCCATAACGAAACCCTAATAGTTTATTATACACGGCTTGCATGCAAATAAACCTTCTCGCATTGCATAAATTGGACATATAGGTCATCCAAAAAGCTAAAAGATGGCTAATTTTTACAAGCCAGCTTGCTTTTAGACAGTGTTCAGTCATATAATTGATTTTGATTATTGCAGAGTGCAAAGTATTGGAGGCTAATTTCTGTAGGTCTTGGATGATAATACCGAAATTATATTTATGAACCAGTGTACTGTCAGTGAATTGACTATTGTGTTTTGTATTTCGGTTATAAGATAACAGGATTTGTCGGCCTTTTACTGATATTTTTCTGACAATTATTAGGTTATAAGACAACAAGAGTTGACTCGACTTAATTGGTAGTTTGTATAGTTTGTAGTTATTTCCCTTGATTAAGAGCTCTTTTGGGTAAAAGTTAAGAAGTTTTGAGAGCTTGTCGAAGCAGACAACCGATGTTTGTTTTTTGTAGCGGTAAAATATTTGCACGTGCTCCACGTGTTTTGTTTTTAGTCAAGATTGATATTTTAACACATTGTTTAGTGGGTTTCTTTCACGCTTGTTTTTGTTCGTTCTTGGTAAGCCTTTATGCGTTACAGGGTTTTTATTGCACAACACTTGTGTACATTATTGATATGGCTTTAGTACAAGTATCCTTCTGTCGCCAAAATTTGTGGTACTAACAGCTTGTTGCTAAATTTAATGGTTATTCGTAAGTAAATAGTAAAAACGTCAAGTCCCGTTTTACATTTCTTGCACTTTAGTTGTTTTTATTTAAACATACCGGAAAACATCGTTATAAAGAAAACCCTCTCGACAGACGCCATTTTGAAAAAAAAAACGTGAGCAGATTCTAGAGAAGTCTCTCGGACAACGAGATTTCTCCTGGTTACGGCTTACAACACTGATTGTTTCAAAAAATTATATTTTCAATAGTCTAGATTAACAACGCAATTTTTTAAAATTATAATTGATTACACTATTATTACAAGGAATAAAAACGATTAGGCATTTCCGGTATGACATGCGGAATTCACGTCATTTTTCATCATATTATATACATGTAGTGAAAAATGCATGAATTTTACTAATTATAGCGTAAGAGAGACAGGATTTTGATGACACTCAAAACTAATATTACTTGACATAAAAGTTTCAGATTTGATCGGGTAAATAGGCCAGGCTCTCTTCTTCCAGATGACATAGTTTACATTGTTATTTATTTTACCTGAGATTAAAAATAAAAATATAACTTCAAGAATGTTTTAGCAATATTGAAATCTGTCAAAAAATAAAACTTTTTATTTTTTTTATAATTTCTTGCCGGTTCAGGACACATTTAAAAATTTTCTAACTAAGTATGGAAAGCTATTTGACTCTGAGTATGTGCATGAATTGACATCCGGTGTAAACAAACTGCCCCAAATTTGACCCTACCGCAAATTTAGGCGTCTCGAGGATATATTTATGTACTACTTCACCCACGTGCACTTTATTGTATGACGTCATTGAAAATGTATGGAGAACCATACTTATTATATGTTTTATATTTGTATTTTCAGTTCTTTACCACACATCACATATATATACATTTTGTGTAATATTAAAGGTGATTACGACAATTAATGACTTTGTATTTACATGGGAGTACTGGGTTAGCTGCTGTAAACGGCATCCGTGTCCAAGACAGAACAGTAAAGAATCCCCGTTAATTGGCTGGTTATCATGTCGAATAGTGCAAGAATATCCCGTCTGCGAACTCTCACAGAAAAAGGTAGATATTTTTTTAATCAGAACTATGAAGATCAATATCAAGCAGCTTAACACTATATGGACAAAAGTTGAACATTGAATTGACCAGAATGAAACATGTGATAACTTTCTTTTATTGCAAACACTTGAAGAGTCTTTCGATTTATGTGTTAAAAGGCATAGACTTTTGATTAATGATTTGATTGACTTTTGTGTTAGAACAAATTCAGTAGACAGTGTACAACATTTTGCTTCGAGGCTGTGATGTAACTGTGGAGGATGCCAAAAACCAAATTTAACCTCAGTTTGCTAATCTTTCTTGGCAAGTTAAAGATGACGTTAGGTCTGTCGGTTCAAAGCAATCGCAACAAACATCAACTTTTCTCGCTATTCAAAGTAAGGCCAAGGCAGAGGCAGCTAAGGCAAAATTATTTTACGCCGAAATGAAGGCTGAAATTAAAAGTAACAAACCCTAAATTTTAGAAGAGGCCCGTATAAAACGCGAGAAAAAGGAACTGACTAATGACTTAAAACTGCTCAATGTAAAACGTGATATCGCTGCTGCGAATGCAGAAGTCGAAACGTACGAGCTAGACGTATTCCCATGATCAACATTCTCGGTTATCGTTTAGGGCAAATCCTGTTGACGAACATATTGATTGATTCTCCAGAACTGAAAAATTTGTAAAAGATGACAATTCAATTGGGTTTAGTAATCATGTTAATTTGTATTCACCAAGTCGAGGTAATGTACTTTAGTCATCCTTGAATCCTAAAGGTAACGACTTTAAGCCTTCTTTAGCGTTCATTCAAAATCAGCAAGGACCAATTGAAGCTGTAGAAATGGCTACTGATTTTACTCGTTATCTCATGAAAAAAGATTTATTGTTATCGCGTTTATCTTGTTTCAATGATCGCCCAGAAAACTACCGAACTTGGAAACTATCGTTTAAAACTGTTATGGAAGAGCTTCAAGGTTCTGCAATAGAAGAGATTGATCTATTTATCAAATATTCTGGACCGAATCACTGAGACATGTAATGAGCATTAAAGCTGCCAGCATTATAAATCCAATTAAAGGTCTTCGGAGGATATGGGAAAGGTTCGATGAAAGGTTTGGCAGTCCGAAAATGTTGGAGTCCTCACTCAAACACAGAATTGAGCAGTTTCCTAAATGGAATAGAAAAGATAGAAAATGTCTATATGATCTTGTGTCAGAAATATAAAGTATTAAGGATGACCATCGAATAGGTGCTTTATTTGCGTATTTTGAAAGTTATACAGGCGTAAACCAAATTGTCCACAAGCTTCCATACTATTTGCAACAAAATTGGACTTCATCAGCTGTAAAATACATGACTGACCATGATGTTTTGTATCCACCATTCAGTTACTTTGCTAAGTTTATGCGTGAGCAGAGCAAACTTCAAAACAACCTAAGTTTTGCGTTTGACACATTACACTTATAGTCTTCTAGTAGTAGTAATAGGAGGGATACCCGCACAAAATTCCGGGAAGATAGGTTTCCAATTACCGTTAAAAAACTGTCTCTAACCTCGGTTTTGTTAATTAAAATATTTCTTATCGGTCATTGAAAAGTGTCCGCTTACCACACCAATTATTCGTTAAATAAATGTAAAGCCTTTCGATCTAAAATCATTCAGGAACGCAGAAAGTTTTTAAAGGACAAAAATATTGTTTTAAATGTTGTGACTCTACCTCGCATGTTAGGAAGAACTGTACTGAAAATGTAAAGTGTGACGAGTGTCGCAGCTGTAGTCTTGCTTCTGCTATGAACACTGACAGTGATTCGAGTGTTAATACGTCATCAGACCCCGTGTTGAATCATGGCGGGGAGACAGTCCAACAACCATCTAATATGCCCTCAAATTTCACTCCAGTTAAAGAAGTTATTAATTCATGCACACAGGTGTGTGGTTGTTCCAATTTAAGCAAAACATGTGCCAAAATTATTCCTGTAAATGTGTTTCCAAATGAAAACCCTGAAAAGCTTTATGTTTATGTTGTGTTGGATGACCAAAGTAACCAGACACTTGCTAATTCTAGGTTTATGATCGTTTTGGTGTGAGTACTAACAATGAGACTGAGTACATTCTATCATCCTGTGCTGGTAGGTTTCATACCTCTGGTAGACGTATTGGCGATCTCGTTGTATAATCATTAGATAAATCTGTACAAGTTAAACTTCCCACAGTTATTGAGTGCAACCAAATCCCTGAAAATTGTGACGAAATACCAACACCAGAAGTGGTTAAGTTTCATCCGCACTTGAATAGCTTAGTAGCATTGTATACCACCAGTAGAGGATGGTACCGATATTATGCTGTTAATTGGTAAGGATCTTATTGAGGCTCACCACATGCCAAAACATATCATTGGTCCTGTTTATACCCCATATGTACAACAACTTCCGCTTGGTTGGACAATTATAGGCCGAATGTTGTCTAGGTAACATGCATCAGTCCAATAACATCAATGTTATGAAAACCAATATTCACTTAGATGGACGTGTATCACTGTTTGAACCTTGTAAAAATAAGTTGAACTTCCAGGAAACCGTCCATAGTCGGACATGTTCAGGTTTTACTTCGTCTCTTAAAAGCCAGGAACACGAAATGTTAGGTAACGAGATCTTTGTTAAAAGCAAGACGGTTGTGTTGCCCGGGTTCTCAATGAAAGATAAGACCTTTTTAAAAATCATTAACAATGAATTTAAAAAAAGGCTAAAGATGAATACTGGTCTTGTCCATTACCGTTTAAGGAAGAGCGACCACGCCTTCCCGACAATTTCAAACAAGTGTTGCAAAGGGCAATTATTACTTTGGATAAAAGTTTGAAGAAAGATATGGTCAAACAAAAACATTTTTTTTGGATTTCATGGCAAAGATGCTAAAAAAAACATGCAGGAAGGGATAATCAGGATAAAGAGGAATGCTGGTATATTCCAATTTTTGGTGTGTATCACCCTAGAAAACCCGGAAGTATTCGCATTGTGTTTGACTCGGCTGCAAAGTTTTAAGGTGTCTCTTTGAACGACGTTATTCTGTCTGGACCAGATCTCACCAACAGCCTCTTAGGCAACTTAATCCGCTTTCGCTGAGAGCCTATAGGGATAATGATCGAAATCGAACAAATTTTTTACAGTTTCATGTTAATCCTGAACACCGTAATTTTTTGCGATTTATTTTGCATGAGGACAACGATTTTAATACGCCTCTAGTGGAGTATCGTATTTGTGTACATATCTTCGGTAATACTTTATGTCCGTCAATTGCACTATATGGCCTAAGAAGGACTGTGAATAAACAAGTACTTACCAATCCAGAAGTTTCAACATTTGTCTACAAAGATTTTTACGTTGATGACGGACTAGCATCACTTACAACTGCTGAACAAGCTATTAGTCTAATTCGCAATACTCAGCGTTTGCATAAGATCACTTCTTATGACCAACACGTCATGTGCGCCTTTCCAGCAAAAGATTTGGCTAAAGGTGTCAAAGATTTAGATTTTAGATCTCAGGAATTGCCAATTCAGCATAGTTTAGGTATTAGCTGGAATCTTGAAAATGACACATTTTTATTTCGAATTGCTGACAATCAACAACCATATACACGTAGAGGAGTCTTGTTGACCATTAATAGTATCTTTGATTCATTAGGAGTTTTAGCCACCGTAGTAATTGAAAGAACAATACCTATGCGCAAGCTTATCAGTGAAATGACGGATTGGGATGAGCCATTGCCATAACAGTTCCAAGTCGACTGAAAACGTTGGACTCACTCACTTGAAGACTTACAAGAACTAAAGATTCCTCTTTTGTTTCGTAATATGTCATTTGCGGAATCCGTAGATACACATTTTTTCAGACGCTTCTCAAAAAGCTGTGGCTGCTGTTGGAAATATCAAAGCAAAAATACTCAACAATGACTTAGTCTAGGGCTTTGTTCTTGGCAAGGCATAAGTAGCGCCACAGCATGGGCATACAATACCGAGGTTAGAAATGTGCGCCGCAGTTCTGGTTGTGGAGATAGCCGAAACAATATCAAACCATTAGAATTTACCGATTTGTGACTTTAAATTTAACACAGAGATAGTCTTGTTATGTTGGGATACACTCACAACCAATCGAGAAGGTTCTACAATTATGTTGCTAATCGTGTAGTAAGGATACGTGTTTCAACAATACCAGAACAGTGGAATTTTGATAGTTCTGAAAATAACCCTGCTGACAATGGAACTAGGTCAGTTGCGCCATCCAACATGAACTGTAGTCATCCTACCTTTTTGCTTACAGAATCAAATGTGGAGACAGAGCATTACGAAACGCAAAATCCAACTGAGGATGCTGAGGTAAGGCCAGATGTTGTGGTTGCCAAATCGAAAGTTGAACGGTTATTAAACTGGAGAAAATTTATAGAAACGATTGCACGCTTACGTCACATTGTTCAAACATTTCAAGGACAAGGGGAATGTCATGGTTGGCATACATGTTCCAAATCACGAACAATGGATGATTTCACGACTGCAAAAAGATTTGTCATAAAGCAAGTTCAAAAGGACTTTTATGAAAAAGAGTTGGGTTGTCTTCAAAATAGAACAGCTGTATCGAAGTCGAATTCAATTTATGCACTATGTCCTTCATTGACAGTGATGATTTACTTAAGGTTGGAGGAAGACTCAAACAATCCAATCTCCCTGAGAAGGAAAAGCATCCTTTTATTTTACCAAGTGGCCACCATGTTGCATTATTAATTGCTCAACATTATCATAGTAACACAAAACATCAAGGTCGTCACATAACAGAGGGCGCTATACGGTCAAATGGTTTTTGGTTAGTAGGAGTAAAAAATCTAGTTTCTTCAATGATCAAAAAACGTTTCAAGTGTCAACGTTTGAGAGGATCCTTAGGAAAACAAAAAATGGCCGATCTACCCGGAGATAGATTAATGCCGTCGCTGCCGTTTGCTTACGTTGGAGTGGACTGCTTTGGTCCGTGGCAAGAGACAACTCGTTGAACTTTTGGAGGTCAGTCTAATAGTAAACGGTGGGTGGTAATGTTTACTTGTTTGACTACAAGAGGAATTCATATAGAGGTGTTGGAAGAGCTAAGTTCGTCCTTATTCATCAACGCTCTAAGACGGATTATGGCTATTCGCGGTCCTGTAAAACAATTAGGATCTGACAGGGGCACTAATTTTATCGGTTCAACTGATGATTTAGCAGTTCAAGCCGTACATGTGGAGTTACAAATATGAAGGAATTTCTGTACAGTAATGGAACAACATGGATCTTTAACCCTCCACACGCCTCTCACATGGGGGGTACGAGGAACAGATGATTGGGATCACCAAGAGATACTTGACGCGTTATTAATGGATTTGCCAGGAAGTGGACTCACTCATGAGGTTTTATTGACTTTGTCGCTGAAGCTGCGTCGATTGTGAATTCCAGACCGTTGGTTCCTTTAGAGTCAAATCAGCAGGATCTAATTCCATTATCTCCGTCGTTAATTCTTACACAAAAACAACAAAATATTGAAAACATGGCGGGAACATTAGATGTTAAGGATATGTACAATAAACAGCTGCGCCTGGAGCGCATGATACGCCCATCAGATATTTAAACTTCTTTTTTAATGTTTTAAACAACTTGACATTAAGCTGAAACATATTTTTTTAAAACAAAAGTAGCAAATGCAAAAAATGCCAAAAATTTGAAAATTAAAGGCCAATAACTCTACAATAAGAACACATACGAATATCAAAAATAAAAGGGAGCTCTCTGCCATGGATACCAATATAACACAAAAGTTTCATTTAAATTGTTCAAAGCACGTTTATTGTACAACATGCAAAAAATGCCTAAAATTTGACAATTAAAGGCCAATAACTTCGCAACGAGAAAACATACGAATCTCCAAAACGGAGCTTTCTGCCTTAGACACAAACATTTCACAAAAGTTTCATTAAAATTGCTCAAAGCATTCTTGAGTTAGCGTATGACGTGTGGACATTCGGACGGACGGACGGACTGCGCCATACCATAATACGTCCCGTCATAGACGGGCGTATAAAAAGCAATGAAAAAGGGTTAAAATCTTATCAGAAATATTTTGGAATCGCTGGCGCTCTGAATATCTACAATCGTTATAAGCACGTCGTAAATGGATCAACCGCAAAGGAATTTCGCTCTTGGAGACATTGTTCTTATTTGTGATAAACAGACTGTTCGAAATCGATGGCCATTGGGAAGACTTCAACAAGTTTTCCCTGGAAAAGATGGTTTAGTGAGAGAGACGGCTGTTCGCGTTGTCAACGACAAAGGACAAATAGTTACATACACCCGTCCGATAGAAGAACTTGTTTTGTTAATTGCGGACGATCAGAGGGACGTAAAAATCTAGGGAAGTTTAGTAAATATCGGTGATGTATTACATCAGGAGGAGAGTGTACTGTCAGTTAATTGACCATTGTGTTTTGTATATCGGTTATAAGACAACAGGAGTTGTCGCCCTTTTACTGATATTTTTCTGACAATTATTATGTTATAGGACAACAAGAGTTGACTCGACTTGATTGGTAGTTTGTATAATTTGTAGTTATTTCCCTTGATTAAGAGCTCTTTTGGGTAAAAGTTCAGAAGTTCTGAGAGCTTGTCGAAGCAGACACACGGTGTTTGTTCTTGCAATTTGTAAACCAACTGCAGCCTACCACGGAGTAAGTTAATGTCAGTTTGTAAAACTATAAGTAATAGTACACATTAACACGTATTATTTAGATTGCAAACACTGTTGAACACGCATATATATATATATATGTCATATACGGAAAATACATGGTATCAATTTTGTAACGGTAAAATATTTGCACGTGCTTCACGTGGTTTTTTTAGTCAAATTGATATTTTAACACATTGTAGTGGTTTCTATCACTTGTTTGTTCGCCCTTGGTAAGCATTTAATGCGTTACAGGGTTTTTGTTGCACAACACTTGTGTGCATTTTTGATATGGTTTTAGTACTGGTATACTTGTGTAATACTGCACCTACGTGCACTATATTGTATGACGTCATCGAAAATGTATGGAGACCCATACTTCTCATATGTTTTATATGTATTTTCAGTTGTTTACCACACAACACATATATATACATTTTGTGTAAATATTAAAGGTGATTACAACAATGAATGACTTTGTATTTACATGGAGTACTAGGTTAGCTGTTGTAAACGGCACCCATGCCAAGACAGAACAACCAGAGTATATTACAAATAGAGTATAGATTTGTTAACTTATATCCAGCTTGCAGTTCTAAAATGTTAAAGATTACCGATTCGCTCAGAGAAAAAAAACTTAACCCTATTTCGATTTTGAACACTAGGATCTGTCCGTAAGTGGTCTTGTGATCCTAAAGCACTTACAAACTCTTTTCATTATGAATGAAACTAAGAGAAAATAAATGTCTTTACATACAACACTTTATTTCCAAATTTACACTTATAAGAAAATTAATAATAATAATACCAATAAAAAAAAATTAACAAAAATCTCCAATTTGTTAATCTTCTAAATAAAACAATCAGTATAGATGATTTAATTGTTTTACAGACTCCGACGTTTGTTGACTAAGCCTTTTAAAACAAATTTTTTTATTTATTTTAAAATAATAAAAATTTCATATGCAAATCATAAACTTTTTAAAATTTTATGTAAAAAAAACTAAAAAAAATTATTTTGAGAACACACAGATTTAAGAAATTTTTAAAACTTTAAAAAAAGAAGTTAATACTATCGTCAATATTACATAGTTTGCCGTGTTGTCATAAATAAATGGTATGTTTCCGTTTTTTAGGAAAACAGAAGTAAAATTAATATTGATGATGTTTACTCAAAAACAAACACTACATTCTACGCAAGTTATACAACACAGAAATATCAATATCTAGGAGTTAAAAAATGATAAAATTGTGCAAAGTTTTCAATTTTGGTGCAAATAAAACTTAAACAAACCAGTCAATTAAAAAAAAAACACCCACCAAAAAAGAGAACTTCCATCAACGAAGCAAGATGCTCTGGAGGGGTAAGCACCTCCTATCTAGATTACTATACCCATCACGTGCAAAATCAGATTTGGGAAAGAAAGAAACATGGAAGTATGAGGAGGCAAATATATCAAGTAAATGTTTGGTATTAGTGACTTCATACTACAGAATTCAACAATATTGAGATGATGGTAAAGATACTCCAAACTTAGCGGAAACAAAGAAAAAATAATTAACATCGCCTTAAACAAAGTATCAGAAAAAAATCGCATATTGAATGACCAGTGCAATTAAAAAGGAAGCCGTCCTTTCAACACCTTTGACCACTTTATTTATAAATTTTTATTACAAACATATAGTTTTAGTGTTATGTACTTAAACCAATTTAAAAGTAACTTTGAATCAAATAATTCATTGTATATGAAAGAAATTACAACAATATCACACACATACACACACACACACACACACACACACACACACACACACACACATATATATATATATATATATATATATATATATATATATATATATATATATATATATATATATATATAACACCCCTACTTGACTAATAAATAAAATTGTATTATAAACATATATTTTAGTGTTATGTACTTAAAACAATTTAAAAAGTAACTTTGAATCAAATATTTCATTGTACAAGAAAAAAATTACAACAATGTTACACACACACACACACACGCACACTCAAACACACACACACACAGATATATATATATATATATATATATATATATATATATATATA
Organism: Tegillarca granosa; assembly: GCA_029721355.1. Taxonomy (NCBI): domain Eukaryota; kingdom Metazoa; phylum Mollusca; class Bivalvia; order Arcoida; family Arcidae; genus Tegillarca; species Tegillarca granosa. The sequence goes on along the minus strand of JARBDR010000908.1, from coordinate 1,628,982 downwards.
TATATATATATATATATATATATATATATATATATATATATATAAATATAGTTAACACCCCTTCTTGACCAATGCATCAAATTTCATTACAAACATATATTTTAGTGTCATGTACTTAAAGAATTTTAAGTAGCTAATATTTATTGTATTTAAAAATGGTTTTAAACAATATTATATATATGCGTGATATTTAACAAACCACCTTCTCAGCTAAAATATGACCACACAAATGTCAGTGTATGAATGTTGAGTTGAGTTGAGTAATGGTGTTCAACGTCCCAGTCAAGAATATTTCACTTATATCGAGACGTCACCAGCTATAGACGAAAGTGGAAAAATTTTGCCTGTGCGTTACGCTGATGGCATTATACAGCATTATTTTATCCACTTACGGAGCGAGCATTCTACCAACTGAGCTACGGCATGGTCAGTGTATGAATGTGTTTATTTAACAAAATTTTCATATATTTCAATATTTGCCTTGTTGAATTCCCATTTCTCCAGGTTTAAGAGCCGTTGCGTTCATAACAAATCACAAAAACCACGTGACTCCTAGTTTGAATACATATAAAATGCAACTTTACTATCATAGGTAATCAAACACGGCTGACACAGTTAAAAGCGCATTTACGAGATTTTACAAGAATGATTCATAAACGTATGTATTTTTTTGAAAATATTGTATAATAATAATAATAATAATAATTAGAATAATAATAATAATAATAGTTTGAATATCAACAAAATAAATGAGTTGTTATTTGTGGACTATATTTCGGTCGAAAATAATGTTCTTGGTCTAAGATGCGCTTGCGCGTTCCCAGTGGCTGTTGCATCTAGTGGACTCTACCTGGTTAGCATGTGTTATAGAAGGGAATTTTGAGTCTTGAAGTCAATGAATTATTTTATTGTGAAAAATTTAACGAAAATATAACAATTGAACTGTTTTAGAATTATGTTCATTGTCAATATGAATGCAAAAACTTTGCAAGACAAACTAATCATAACGAGCTAACGCGCGTTATTAAGTTTGCTCACAAAGTTTTTGCATTCATAGTGACAATGAACATCATTTTAAAACAGCTCCATTGTTAAAAAAACCAAAATTATTTGAACGAAACATTAAGGTTATAATTTTTGGTTTTCTTGAACCGTTAATAAAGTCTTTTCTCTTTCCAAAATTTTATTTTACGAATTCTTTTCATGAATATTTTATTGTACGCGTTATAATTTCTTGCATAGCATGTTCGATATTGTTCTTCGAAATTCTTTCCCTAGAAAGCAAAATAGAATTGGGATCAAACATTGAAATAAATTGTTCGAAATATCAGATATAAGCTGTAAAAAACTAGATAAAAATATTATTAGACATGGATCCGTTGTTAGTATTGAAATCATAAAAAATGCAATAGTTGGCGATGAAAACAACATGAACAAAAAAAGACAAACCCACGTAAGGTGAGAATGTTTTTGTTTGTTACCAAAAGCTCTGATAGTCTTTTGATACTGTTTTTGGTTAAAATAAAAGATATATTTTGTAAATATTGTCCGTTTGCTATGAGCAATGGCAATATACGCGCTAAAATGTAATCTATTTTGTTTGACATTTTCCCACACGGAGTTAATTCTATAACATTGCCCCAACGTGATACGTCCGGTATCAAAAACGAAGACAAAATGAATAATGGACATATGAAAAGCAATATAACAGCTATCAAAACATAAACAACTTTGTTTGTTATTTTACGCCTTGAGTAAAAAGGAAAAGTTGTCTTAATGCTTTGTATTACAACTAGTAATAACATGAACCACAAAGTCGTATAATCACAATATTTTGAAAAAGTAGTGACAGTGAGAATCGCAGCGCAATCTATGGCTTGAGAGAAAAATAAAATGTTTACTAAATATTCTGTAGCTATTGTAATGGTTGCAATAATACCAGATATAGCTATTTTGTTGAGAAGTAGAATGATTTGTGAAAATGTTTGGCGCTTTAATACCAATATCATAAGAGTATAAAAAGAAATACACAAAATAAACCTCAATACAAATACTATTCAGTAAACAATTTCTAAAAAGGATGTTCTATCAATGTCCACTTTTGTATTTATGTCAATAAATTCGTCATTGAGCCCTGTATCCATCCACTGCAACATTATTCGTTCTGCTTCAGCAAAAGTAATGTTGTGATATGGTTTTGACTGTGTAATAGTTCCTCTCGGCAATGACCAAGGAAAATATTTTTCACACTGGTCATAAAATATATTAGACTGAAAAAAGAACAAAATGATAATGAAAACGTTTATTTAAACAAATTGTAATAACCTATAGAGTCACTTTTGTATATATTTTGAGGATAATCAAATTAATTCTATACATTAAGCCGATATTTACATTTAATATGTAACTGGTCGTATGTAAATGTATCGAAGTTTTAATTCGTCTAAATCACGTTGTTTCGTTCGTTATCATATAGTAGAGGTATTTTTATCTGCTTAAAAATAAATTCACACATTATATCATAAATTATAATCAAAAGACTTTGTTAAAAAAATAAATTGTTCAGTTTTCCTTTTCAAAAGCAAACAATTCAAACTATTAAAACAACTTATCAATATTATTTGATTTTTTGTTGCGATTTTGGAGTTAAACTTGAACAAAAAGTGAAATATACTTGCTTTTTTTGTTGAATGTTGTATTTATACATACCGATTTAGAACTTTGCGAAAAAGAGTCTACTTTTTGTGCTAGAAAATTGCAATTGCATTTTAACTGGTTGAATAAAGCAATAATCAAAATAAAATTTACATTTTTAAAATGTTGTTTTTTTGTTAGGGGTTTTTTGTTTTAGTTTATTTTCAGTATTAATGTATTAGAGCGTCATCAGTTCCTTTGTTTTAAAAACAAATTACTGCATACATGTACTCCACTTAATACATACATTTTCATTTATAATTATGATCAAAATAACAGATTTACATTTACAGTAAGAAGAAAGTTGTTTTTAGCCTCATTGATGTCTTATGAAATAGTATTTACGTTACAAATGATTCAACCCTCGGGTGTTACATTACAAGTATGACATGATTTCTGATAGCTGGTTAAAACCTAAAGTCTTCAATTGTACGTCTAGTCAAGATCACCGTCACAGAGGTATTCAAACTCCTATAATATCAGGATACGTGTTCGCTCGGCTTTAACATGAGATGTTCAAAAGGGCATTCGAATTTAGACAACTTATAACGCCTTTCGTCATATCAACTTTACGTTGGTACCATCTTTTATTTGGATTTAATTTAAGATATGCAAACCCTCACAAAAGCAGAATCACAATTAACTAGATCTTTTACCCTTGTTTTTCCTCACCGGACCATTGGGATCATCGAGGTTAAATAAAACAAACATACCAGTCTTGTCCATATCATAATCCCAAAAACAAAGTAAAAAGTTTGCAAACTAGCAAAGTATGTTATACACGTGAACTTCCATCGAGGAAGTGAGGCCGGGTGCTCCGGAAGGGTAAGCACCTCCTGTTTAGCTAGCTACACCCGTCACGTGCAAGTCAATTTTGAGAATGAAAGGAACAAAGAAATATGGTAAGTCAATATATCCAGTATACGTTTGGATACAGTGAATACATACTTATCAACAATATTGTGATGACGGTCATAAAACTTTTTAAGGGCCTTTATTAGCCTAGGCTTGCAATATCCTTGTGTCAATAATTTAATTGTAATAATTTGCTTCGTTGCAGAAAGTCCCCATAGTGGGAACAAGCACTACGGTACCATATTAACTGTGAAACATTTACACCATACGCAGGAGAAGCAGGAATATTACTGCAAAGAAATGGAAAGTTGACAATAGAAAAATTGAAATCATTACGTTACATATCCATGCGAGTATTTTATTTGATTAAAGCAATAAGTTTTATTAACTTTATTTATCTTGAACATTTAGTGGCAAATTTAAATTTAGGTTGTTTAAACTATACTTATTGTTTGAGCAGCAATCTTTTCCGAAAAATTGATATAAAATTAAATACTGATGCAAAAATACTTACCAAGTTAATGTCACTTCGAAAATTCATTTTGTATCTGTAAACTGTTTATGTTGTTTAAATATCTTTGTTCTAATGGAGTTTTTCACTCAATCGCAAGTGTTTTGGTTTGGATATATTATCTTTGATTTGAGATCCGTCTCAATCTCGATTTCTATTCATAGAGATATATACCAGTGGTGTTGTGTCAAAACGCACACTTTAATTAGCTTTGTGGAGACCTTGTTTCATTTATATATGTCCTCAGTAATTTATCATATTATATATCAATAAATTAAGTTGTGCTTCATAATTATATATAACACAGTAGAACTATAATTTATTTAAATCAATTAAAGCATTCACAGAATATTGTAAAATATAGTGAGGTAAATTAATAAAACAGAAATGATAACGTACGTGAAATCTTAGAAGCAAATATTGGTACTAACTAATTCTCATGCTAAAGTAGTATTTGATACGTGTTTATCATTAAAGCAAAATAAATTTGTTTTTGTTTGCATCAGTACTTATTATAATAGGCCAATATATGTTTTAAACTATGTTATTATTTTCGTATTTTCAACATACCAAATATTTTGTGGACTAATATTAATCGTAATTTCAATTGAGGAATGGTATTAACATTTTGTAAATAGAATTTGGAAAATTGTTTTTTGAACGCAACTAGTAAATTGCTGATAACATAGATTGTAGAAAAAACCAAATAGGTACCGAATTTTCTGTTCAAAATCAGGCAATTGTCTATTATTGTATTAAAATATAACAGGAAGAGTGCTTCAAATGGTTTTTTGATTCATTAATTTTCAACTGTTTGGCTTATATTTTTTATTTATGAAATCTTTCGGATCCTAGTGTCACTGATGACGAATGATTTTCCGAAATGTGAACATATGACAAATCAAAATTTACTTGGTATTTTGGTTATAAATTTACTACCCCTGAGTGGATACCGCTGCTGGTGGAGTAAAACTCCCCGAGGGCTGTACTTTGTGTTGTCGGAAAATGCATTATTAGGTAAATTTTCAGCTGTCTTAATTTTTGAATTTTATTTAAAACTAAGGTCTGTTCCCTGACTCAAAGTATCCCTTAGCTGGATTTAGATTCATATTATTTTGGAACTTTCAATTCACTAATTTTCAACTGTTTGGCTTATTTGTTTTATTTAAAAAAACGTTTCTGCTCCTAGTGTCACTGATTAGGAATGATTTTCCGAAATGGGCACATATGACACATCTAAATTTAATAGGTATTTTTGTTATATATTTTTTTATAGATAAAACCACATCATACACGGGTTTGTTTGTATATTGTATCACAGTGCGGTGACGCATTGCATGATTCCGTTGATGATGATACGCTTGAATATCTCTATTAATACCTTTCTAACAAAATAAACATGTTTGTTCTGCTCCACGTAGTTTTAAATTATAGACATATTTATAGTGCCAGTCGTCGTTGGTGAAAAGGGTTTAGAATACTAAAGAAATTGAGCTGAAATAAAAGTTTGCACAATACCTGTCAATCGGTAGTACAGGTTTTTCCTTACTTTGTTGAAGTTTATGGGTCTTCTCAGTTTCTTATGAGCCAGTTCGTAGGTGGAGAAAAAAATTCGGACCGGCAAATTGTCTTCCAAAGAATACAGCATAATCTGGCCGACCTGACTGTAACAAGCTAGGCAAATGTAAAAAAAGTCAAAAAAATAATTGAAAGTGATTGCACTTTTACAATTCCTGATATTACAAATGCTGTTGGCATATTGCTATCGCAGGTGAATTTTATTTTTGAAAGTACGAATGTTTTTTACAAGATGAATTTTGCATATATTAACAGATAAAAATAATAAAAAAAAAACAAAAATACAAAAAGGGTACTAGTACAAACCGCTAAGCAATTGCTCAAAATGTTCCCCATATTAAATTAAAGACAATTTGCAAACATTGTTACTGGTTACCAATCATGGGATCACTATTTCTAACCAGTAAGAATAATTGAAAACAAAATATCGATTTCTAAACAAGGTAGAAGACCTGTAATTGTCAAAAGGAGCATGAGCACAAAGAAGGTTCTTTATTGCATACTCTTTTGTGTTGGTATAGCCGTACAAATTTCGATGCCGAAAGGCATTTTCGGTATTACCAAGATATTATACTAGAAAGCTCAAAAACTGTCACCTTAAACGCTACCCTGTATTAAAATGTAGTCATTATCATAAAAAGAAGGAAAATGAATTGGAGAAAACAGAATCTAACATTTAGAATTTTAAAATAAACGATTTTTTTGACATTACAATGAACTCAAATATAAATAAAACACAATCATACCAGTCCATGGCCAAATCACAATCTCCTACCCCATAAAAAAGAAGTAACTTTAAAAACTGGCCGATTAAGTTAAACATGTGAACTTCTATCCGGAAGTAAGCACCTACTGTCCAGCTAGCTTCACCTGTCACGTGCAAAGTCAAATTTGAGAATGAAAGGAACAAAAAACTATGGTAAGTCAAATGTATCTTGTATAAGTTTGGATACAGTAACTCTATACTTATCAACAATATTGTGATGGCGGCCATAAAACTTTTTAAGGGCCTTGATTAGCCTAAGCTTGCAATTTGCTTGAGTCAATAATTTAATTCTAAGCAGTTTGCTTCCTTGTAGAAAGTCCCCGTAGTGGAAACAGGCTCTACTATACCGTATTAACTGTAAAATATATACCGATTACGCAGGAGGAGTGGGGTTGCTACTGCAAAGAAACGAAAGTTGACAATAGAAAAATTGAAGTCATCACGTTTGTCATATAGCTTTAGATGTAACCTTTCGCGGGTGCCATAATTGAGGTACAAGTCCAAAAATGAAGCAGAACATAAAGTATCCGTCGTGTCTTTTATTTCAATCCCTTCAGTATATTTTTATTTGCAGTATGTATGGGGTTTTATAATAAAACCAGATTCCCTGTTGAGCAATAGATAGTTATATCTCGGTTTACCGTTTTTGTAAGAGAATGACAAGTGCATGATTTGTTTTAGACGTTTTTTTTAAATTTATTGGTGTAAAGGGTAGAAAAATCAAAAGTTTTTATACTTTTATACGAAGATAGAGTATAAATAACAAGGAATTTTTTAGAATTATAAGTAAAAGTTAACATATAATAAATATATAAAAGATCCGTATTAAGTCAGAAAAATGGAAATAAGGCTTGTTTGATTTGACAAAAATGGGTAATTTAAAATATATTTCTTGGATTTATTTTCATATTCTAGACGTATATACTTACTTTACCATGAGATTTCAGCTAAACATGAAATATATCAAGCACTATTTTATTTAACTAGTTATTTTGCACTTGAGAAAAGATAAACTATACGTGATGCACAGTTGCTTTTCAAATCGACAATACAATTTTTTAACCAAAGTACAAGTTAATCTTGTGTTTATAGTTTTACACCATTTTACATAAGTATAGCCTTTAACTCGTTTCCACTAAGTATAATTTTATTGCATATTTCGTTGTCCTCTCTTTGCCGTCATCTATTGGTTGTTTCATCGACACGGTTTAAACATTGATTTAAGAGTTTAGATTTTTTATTATCATGAACAGAAGGAAAATGGATTGAAGAAAACAGAATCTTACATTTGTGTTACATTTGTTATTTTCAACTCGTAAAGCTTTCCAATTTGTTTATCTTTACAAGTTCAAAAAAGCGCTAGGCTCAGATATTAGTTAGTGCCTCAGGCGTCTACTTACATCAGCGTACCGTCACGCATTTCAGAAATGAATTTAGATATTTAAATGATGTATTTCAAGCCGCGGAGAATGCTTTGAAGACATTTTAAAATAAACGATTTTTTTGACATTACAATGACATCAAATATAAATAAAACACAACCATACCAGTCCATGGCCAAATCACAATCTCCTATTCCCATTAAAAAGAAGTAACTTTAAAACTGGCCAATTCTGTTAGACATTTGAACTTCCATCTCCGGTAGTAACCACTTACTGTCTAGCTAGCTTCACCCGTCACGTGCAAAGTCAAATGTTAGAATGACAGGAACAATAACTATTGTCAAATATATCCTGTATAAGTTTGAATACAGTGACTCCATACTTATCAACAATATTGTGATGACGGCCATAAAACTTTTTAAGGACCTTGATAAGCCTAAGCTTGCAATATGCTTGAGTCAATAATTTAATTCTAAACAGTTTGCTTCCTTGTAGAAAGTCCCCGTAGTGGAAAAAAAGCTCTACTATACCGTATTAACTGTAAAATATAAACCGATTACGCAAGGAGGAGCGGGGCTACTACTGCAAAGAAAGGAAAGTTGACAATAGAAAAATTGAAGTCATTACGTTTGTCATATAGCTTTAGATGTAACCTTTCGCGGGTGCCATGATTGGAGTACAAGTCCAAAAATGAAGCAGAACATGAAGTATCCGTCGTGTCTTTTATTTCAATCCTCTCAATATATTTTTGTTTGCTGTATGTATGGGGTTTTATAATATAACTATTTAATTACCCATTTTTGTGAAATCAAACGAGCCTTATTTCATTTTTTTCTGTGGACAGAAACACCGTCGTGTTTTATAATATATTTCCTGGATTTATTTTTAGATTCAGGTCGTATATACTTACTTTACCATAAGTTTTCTGCTAAACATGAAATATATCCAGCGGTATTTTACTTAACTTGTCATTTTGCACTTGAAAAAAGATAAACTTTATGTGATGCACAATTGCTTTTCAAATCGACAATTTTTTAACCCCAAGTCCAAATTAATCTTGTGTTTATTGTTTTACATCATTTTACATATGTATATCATTTAACTCGTATCCACTAAGTAAAATTTCATTGCAGATTTCATTGTCCTCTCTTTGCCATCATCTGTTGATTGTTTCATCGACACAGTTCTAACATTGATTTATCATTAAAGAGTTTAGATTTTTTATTATCATAAAAAGAAGGAAAATGAATTGAAAAAAATAGAATCTTACATTTGTGTTGATGTTATTATAAATTTATTGAACTCAATTAATAATATGTATGGACATGGACTTATATGTTTCTGTTTTATTATGCCTACAAGCTTTGTTGCATAAAAAATTAAGAATGTGAGAAGCTTGTCTAAATTGTTACTAGTCCAATTAAAATAAAATGCACTTAAACGTTTGAATAAACGAAGAAACCCGCACGACAGAGATTTAAAATAAATCTTTCGGAATCTTTATCAGGTTTATAACCTTTCGTAAATTATATATCTTATATTTCTATTGTTCAGCATGCTTAATAATAATGATCAAATGTCCTAGTTGACAAACAATGAAATAAATTAAAAACTAAAAGGTGCTTATCATCCAGAATTTATCATGTGTATTTGATCAAATATGACTAGTTAATTGTAATAAATATATAATAATGTTTGCCTCGAAATAAACAACCTATCTACTTACTATTTTTATTAGTTTTGGTAATTAATACTTATCTGTGTTTCCAGGAAAATATATAATCATCAGACAAGGAAATGTAATTAGAAAAATGGAAGGGTTAACAGAAATTTGATACTGAATAACATATACTTAGCATACTTGTACGTCACAAAAATTAATGAAAATGATTAAGTTATATATATTATTTATATAATTTTGAAACTTTAGATTCATTATTTTTAATTGTTTGGCTTATACTTTTTATGTTTCAAACTTTTCGGTCTTAGTGTCACTTATGAGGAATGAATTTCCGAAATGTGCACATCTGGCACATCAAATTTTAACTGGTATTTGTATTATATATTTAATACCCCTGAGCGGGTTCCGCTGCTGGTGGAGTAAAACTCCCCGAGGGTATCCATAACTCAGTAGGCAGTACTTTGTGCTGTAAGAAAATATACCATTTAGCAAAATTTTCAGTCGTGTAAAATTTGAAATTTATTTAAATCTGAGGTTTGTTCCTTCATGCAAAGCATTCCTTAGCTGGATTTGGATTTATATAATTTTGAAACTTTAGATTCATTATTTTCAACTGTTTGGCTTATACTTTTTATATTTCAAACTTTTCGGTCTTAGTGTCACCGATGAGGAATGAATTTCCGAAATGTGCACATCTGGCACATCAAAATTTAACTGGTATTTGTATTATATATTTATAATAATAATAATAATAATAATAATAATAATAATTATAGATAAGGTTACAGAATGTCTTCACGTGGGATTATGGTTTGGGTTCATTGTTTATTCAGAAAAGGTTTTTAAACGTATAAAAAACCTTGCTCCATTTTTTACGCTTTCAAAATGAATCAAACGTTTGCAAACAGATTGTTAAATAATTATAAAACATTACTTATGATTAAACCCTGTTTTTAACGATTTTTCATCGTTCTTGTCATGTCTCCATCTTTTAAAACATCTTTGTTAGAAATTATTTGCCAAAAGCGCTTTCTGTTTTTATTTTTTCAATACTTATTTCTTGATAATGAAATAGTTTGCATTTTTACACTTTTGTATGTATTTAATAAATTATATGATTTTTCCTGTGTTTGTTCATAATGACGTTTTTAGGTGAATGGGGTACATATGTCATACAGGTGGCTGGCTGTAGGAAGTACTTATGTCATACAGATAGCTCTGAGAAGTATTCAAGTAAAACACATGGATGTGAGAGGAACTCACGTCAAACAAATGACAACGAGAGGAAATTATGTGAATCAATGCCCTTGAGGTAGGTATTCATGTCATTTACATAGCTGCGTAAGGCGCTAATGTCATTCATATGGTTGTGATAGATATTCATTTCATTCACATGGCTGTGAGAGGTTCTTAAGTCATTCACGTGGCTGGCTGTTAGAGGTTCTCAAGCCATCCACATGACTATGAGAGTCCTGAAGTCAGTCACATGGTTGTGAAAGTTTCCTAAGTGGCTGTTAGAAGTTCTCAAGTCATTCACATAGTTGTGAAAAGTTCTCCAGTCATTCTATGGCTGCAAGAGCTTCTCAAGTCATTGTCATACATCTACTATGAGAAACATATATCTCATGTCGTAAACATGGCTGTGAGAGGTTCTCAAGTCATTCAAATGGCTTTAAATGGTTCCAATCATTTACATGGCTTTAAAAGGTTCGCAGGTCCTTAAAATGGCTGTGAGATTTCTCAAGTCATTCGCATGGCTGTTAAAGATTCTCTTGTCGTTCACATGGTTGAGAGATGTACTCATGTCATAAACATGGTTGAAATAGGTATCAATGCCATAAGGTTTAGCTGGCTAAACAGGAGGAACTTCAGATTTCGGTGAGAGTTCACGTATTAACTGAATTTCACCATTTTAAAGATTTTACTTTTAGAATTGTAATTTGGCAAAAAGGGCAGTATGTTTGTCTTTCATACAAATGACTGAAAAGTTCACGACACATACATGGCTGTGAGATTGTTGTTGTTGACGTCGCAACAGCATTTTTCAAGTCTTTACCAACAAGAGCAACTTATTAATCTTCATGTGTCATTGTGTAGTAGACCTGCCGTGTACTAGCGTGTCGTCATGGCATCCTTTTCTAAAGGTGCTATACATGATTGTTAGCTTTCCGTATCAAACCCCTTTTTTCAGAAGTATTAATGTCATACACCAAGCTGCAAGGCACTAATTTAAGGTTAAATACAGATTTATTATACTTTACTAACGTTCAGATTATTCATATTGTGTTAGGGTATCGGTTCTGAGACTATGGTGGTAATTGGAGTACCCAGATAAAAACACCAGCCTCTAGCAAGAAGAACTATAGACTTTCAATGTTTATCCCTGGATCAGAACCTCGACGGTGTATGGCATATTTATCTGTAATTCAAAACTTTAGAGAAATAATGTCTCATTACTTAGAATTAATAACATTAAATTCGTTTTCAAAAAACAACAAAACTATATAAAATAAAGTTTCTGTATATTGAATCAAACCTATTGAAAGAAATATTTTATAAATATATATTAAATGGTAATGTATATCAATATATAATTATCAATAAATATATTAACAGGTAGCACAGGTAAATTCTTAAAAATCTACAGCCAATTACAAACCTGCCTTACATTATCAGGGCTTTGGAGGCAGAATGATCCAAAGCTTGTATAGTTCCTTTCATCATCTAGGCATCTAGGTTCTAATACCACTCAGCTAAATCCTTGTTTAAGAAAGCTTGTTAGTTTGCTTCCCAAAGGTCGGTGTTTTAGGCATTCGGATTTTCTCAACCTTTTTTGAATTGCATGATTGGCTGATTGGCTTGGATATAAAAAAGTATGACTGAGGTGTAAAACATCAATAATCGAATCAGTCTCTCTTTCACAGACACAATATAAAGAAATGATGTGCTAAGCGCCCAAAATAAATGTATGAGAATATTCTTCAGTTCACACGCCAAAATCAATAGTTTTTAATTTCTAGGGAAAAAACAAATTTATTAATTCTGTACGAATATGATTGAAAATAATATTAAGTTTGAATGCAAACTGAGAAATCTAAAACTAATAAATAAATCTTATTCAGAATATTTACAGATTATAACTACAATTAATAGACTTTTTTGACATCATGATGTTAACTTTTTTGGAAATTACATTAGAAATTACAGACTTCGGCATCAAGTTTTGACAGGGTACATCAGCTCTGTAACCTGCCGAAAACAGTTACATCTGTCTGCCTTTAAAGAAACACCAGCCTTTATTAATTATAAAATTCTATTTTGTGTTACTTTCAAACTTTGTCAGTATGATTATTTATGTAATTAAAATACCTTTGTGATGTAAGACATACCTCCCTTATATTGATAACCATCACTGGCAGATTTACTTATTAAGATTCATGTCACTTTGCAAGTTAACCAATTACTTTGTGCTTGAAAGGTCTTTGAAGTTCGACAAATTCATATATATATATATATATAATTTCAAAAGAGTAGAGTTGAGTGGAGTTTTTTTAAATGCTCCTTTAAAATTATTTACATATATAGAGATGATCAGATTTGGGAAGGTGAAAGGAACTTTGGTCCTCAAGAGAAAAACATAGACTTTTTGCAAGCTTACTGACGAACTTTCTCACAACAGTCTCTGTTAAAAACGGAAGTACAACCTAGGCAGTCAGAAACATTGTGATCTTTAAAGCCAGCTTTAATCCACCTGATCACCAACGCCCTTAAACTGAAAATAATTACTATTCAGAAACGTAAATTTCGTAGACAAAAGGACCGAGGGACAAATAAAAATGGAAGAAAACATAAAACTATATACCTAGAACAAGACCAGAATTGCAAAAGAAATACTGAAACAAAACTACTAATATTTAAATAGTAATAGCACCTCAATGATTCGAAATGCACATATTTACTTTACATCGAGTTATCAGTTTCAAGTTTGTTTTAAACAGAAAACTGGTAGGGACAAAAAAAAAGACCTCAAGCTATCCATGATTTTCCAGGTATCAAGGTTATATTATAATTCCCTTATTACAGAATATGAAATATTGTGATGGAATATATTAACGATTACCAAAATGTTCATTAATTGATTAGATAATATAAAACACAAATATCTTTTTAATTTTGATGTGCCTTATGTGCACATTTCGGGGAATGAGATTCCGACATATGCATATATGGTACATCAAAATTTAACAGGTATTTGTGATATTAATATTTTAAATCAATTTTATAAATCATCAACACAAAATAGATTACCTGTATTGATTTATCCAAGTTAAAATGAGAGCTGAAAGAACGGAAAATCTTAAAAAGATAAAATAATTTGCATACATAATTGGCCAATGATATTTTTACAGAAACAATTCAACATAGGGTGCACTATGTAAAACCTTAACAATCAATAAACCAGTCTAAAATATTTTATTTCTATTGTTTGCAAAGTGGGGATTGTATAATTTTTTCTACTAACCACACAATTTTACTTCTGTTCATTATTCAGGTTGTGATATAAAAAAACCCTGTCATTCATTCTGTACTGGAAGTTATAGTTAATGGAAAAATGCTAAAAAAATATTTTTATTGACACTCCTGCAATTAAAGTTGTATCATGAATTTTGATTTTTTTTTACACAGACCTGTGACATAGACTATTAAAGCCATTATAACTTTGGAACTTTAATTTTCAACTGCTTGGCTTATGTTTTTTATATCAAACTTTTTGGTCGAAGTGTCACTGATGAGAAATGAATTTCCGAAATGTACACATCTGACACAGCAAAATTTATCTGGTATTTGTGTTATATATTTTCACAATTATTTCTTAACTTAGATTTTTGTTAAGTTATGTTACTAAAGCCTAAAATATCAGTATTTCTTATGCCTAAAACGCTCATTCAAAGTTCAAAAGAGATTGTCAAAACTCCTCAGATTTACATATAAGTTAATTAAAGTCATAGTTAAGGAATGATTGTGAAACTGATGCATGTTCTTTTAATCTGGAGAAAGTTGCGATCCCGCAAATAAATAACACAACCTTATTGCACCATAACATTCAAATATCAGTATTATCCCTGAGTGTAATATTGGTACTATATTACTTTTATAGATCCAGCTAGGGTATCTCTCATATCTCTGAAACTGTCTTTTAATGCACCAATCATTTTCTTTGAGTCTGTTTGAGGACTGTTATTAAATGCTGATACACCAATCAGAATTTGTGTTTCTTGTGGGTTATAACAAAGTCCATAACCGTCAGGGACTACAGGACCAAACACTAAAACTGCTTCATATTTGGCTGGAACCTGAAAATAAAACCACATCGATGTGTGTACACTGTAACCTTTATATTCAGATTCCAAGAACTGATTCTAGAAATATTTTTATATTTGGCTACAAACTAAAAATAAAAACAATTCAATGACAGTACATGATAACCCTTTTATTCAGTAACTAAGTAAAGTTCTGTAAACAACCGTAGTAGTTCAGTTAGTAGAGTGTTGGCTTCATATGTGGAAGTTTAGGGTTCAAACCCTGGCTGGGTCTCATCAAGACTTGAAAATGGGTATCGACTGTTCCTTTGCCAGCACTCAGTATTTGGATATCGACCAAATGTTAAAAAACCAACTGTGCACATTGCCTATAGCACACCGTAAAGCAGTTCAAAATGCAAAGATACTTTGTCTTAATTATTATTTCCTACAACTATCTTATCTCCACAGTAACGTAAAGGGTTCTATAAAATCATGAGACTTAAACCTGCTTGCCTTCAAACATAGCCCATCCAAAAGTATACTTTAACCATAATTTATCCATGATGTAAATGTTGTGATCTAAGGTGAATATTAAGCTGAAATTTAAACTGACATCCAGTACAATAATGGATTTGGTGCTAAATTTGACTCTAAAGCTTTTATCTGTCTGGTGGGAAATCAACACATATTAATCAAGACAAGCGATTCCAATGTCACATGCACCCTGTGGCCCATGATGTCACTGTTACCTTACCTGGCTTGAAGATAATTTAAAATAAGTGCTTGCAGTATAAGCAGTGTCCATGTGTAAATCTGGTACATTCATAACACTCTCTGTTGCAGCAAGTTTTAAACCAAGTAAATGTCGATCTACACCTGACCCATTAACTGCCTGAAAAAAAACAACATATAATATGATTGGTCAGTGTTATATGGGATCACTACTTCTTAACATTTGTGTTGGCTGGTTGGGTGTTTGGGTGGTCGTACTGTTGTTTGACATCACATCACCAATAATCCAGCTATCTATGATCAAATCAAGTTTTATAACATTTTTAAGGATAAACTGTAGACACGTTTGTGTATGCATCAGATGAGTGTGAGTGTAATTGTACACATAGAGAACAACCTTAAGCGGGTAGAATATAATGAAAAAAAAACCAGATGTCAATAGTAACAATGTGTTTAGTATGTGTTCCTATATACATAATCTTATTTCAACTTGCACTTATTAAACTTTAAAAAAGAAATAAACATGCTAAAACTGACAGATTTTAAGCAAAAATTGGAGTTTTAAACACAAAAGCTATTGTATATTATTTGATTGATTAATAGGTGTAGATGGTGAATTTCAACAAATACTATGTTATTGTAATATCAAGTGTTTGAAAAAGTACTAAGGTACCAAGATAAATGAACAAAAATGATCAGCAAATGTAGCAAATGCAGTCCAAATTTGGACCAGACAACATTTATACAACAGCGAAAAAAACTCAACTTTACTTATCCCCGAATAATTATATATGTTATATGAAACTTTGATAATGTTCAACTTGCAACTTTGAAGAATACTCTGTACAAGGGATGAAGATAAAATAAAAAGTTATGGTGTTGTACAGCCTAGTCCAAAGTGTTTTACTTTTATTGAGGTCGTCAGGTCAATGATATTGAATTAACCAGAAACCGTTGGTAATCAAATTGACAAACTTTCTTACTCTAAGATCTGTTGAAATTGGATTTGAACCTGGGCAGTGAGTGGTGCTTTGATTTTTAAACCAGCACTTGGGCACCATGGGCCCCTTACAACATAATAACCTACTCAATTTGTAAATGTCTTGTTTTGTGTGATCTATTTATAAGCACTTCTTGACCACTTGGCCAAGAAAGCACCTCACAACATTGTAAACGTACATCTTGTGTGATCTGTTAACTAGCAGTTAAGACCACTTGGCCAAGAAGGCCCCTTACAACATTGAAAACTTACATCTTGTATGATCTGTTAACTAGAGTTCAAACTACATGGCCAAGATGGCCCCTAATAACATTAAAAACTTACTTCATTTGTGTACATCTTGTGGGCAGTAACAGCTTTTTTGATTTAGAAGGATCCTGCATTCCTTTACAGAATTCTAAAGATTTACTGGAGCTTGACCTTAATGTATCCGTTCTACCTAAATGAAATTTACGTAATGATGCCGTTTCGCATGTGGCACATGGTTCATTATGTAACCTAAAATGTAAAATATATTTAGAATAAACAAAAATGATAAACAAAAACATATCTAAATTTTCAAGTAGGCTTATCAAGTAATGTATATAGTTTTATCAGTTAATGTAAAATTATGTCTACATATTTATTATATATTGCTGTTCTTTTGAATTTTCATTGCTGAACTCATTCGAAATTATTTCGGACAAATCCAAAATCATATACATGTATTACAAAGACCTATTAAAATGTCAAATTGAAGAATACAAAGTTGATATTTAATTGAAATATTACTTAGATATTAATTTGATTAATTAAATAGGTCAAAGCACAGACTGTGCTGAACGTAGGAAAGTAGTCATGAAAACCTGGCAACGGGGTTAATATCGATACTTAGTTGAGAAGAGTGGTGTGGAGGAATGGTGCTTTACATTCCTGTCAAGATTCTGTCACTTAAATGTCATGGTGTCAACAACATGAAAAGATATAATGATTTAAATTACTTATATCAACATTTCAAACAAGATGGCCCTTATTTGCTCAACTGAGTTTTAATGTAACTTGTATGTCTTGATAATATCTGGTTAAGTCATAACATGTTGCCTTAATAGAAGTGGTTTCAGATAACATTATTTTTATTGTTTTGGTTGTTAGCTATATAGGTCACCGTGACCTACTTTTGGTAGCCAAAGTGACCAGAAACACAAATGAAAATGACAATGATTTGCATATGCTATTGACTAATATAAATGAAACGTGACCAGTAGTGTCCGAGAAGAAGTCTTTTGATGGATGTAAAGATGGATGGCAGAGTTCCTATCCATAACAAAAGCTCACATGAGCAATTTTCTGATCCGGTTTTAAAACTTTAAAGATTTGACACATTAATTAAAATATATATATATAAAATAAAAAAATAAATAAATAAATAAATTGAAGGTTTTAGCTAAATCTACATATCAGTATCACATGTATTTCAAAAATAATAATTCACTAAAAAGTAAA
Organism: Tegillarca granosa; assembly: GCA_029721355.1. Lineage (NCBI taxonomy): Eukaryota > Metazoa > Mollusca > Bivalvia > Arcoida > Arcidae > Tegillarca > Tegillarca granosa. The sequence goes on along the minus strand of JARBDR010000908.1, from coordinate 1,610,998 downwards.
AATTCATAACCTCTCTTCCATGCACCATTGTACGTCTTAAAATTCAGAAGTTAAAAAAAAGTGGCCTCACTGGGATTTGAACCCTCGACCCTTGGGTTGCAAGAATTGAAAAAGAAAAAGGTCGAAAAAAGCGACTTGTATTTTACAGAAAATTTGTTAAACATATGTTTCTTCACATAGGAAAATGATGTTTGGAAAAAAAATTCACCTAAATTTATTAATATTGTAATTTTGGTAAAAAAAGTACTATTTAAAATGTATAAAAAATAAACGCAAAAACATGTAACCTAATTTTTCACAAAATTGTTGGAATTCAAAAACTTGGTTAATAAGGTGCTGTAGATGCCAAATATTATATCGGATTTTATCTCAGTGAAGTGGTTTTGGAGAAGAAAATTTTTTTATGTTTTCAACTTTTTAGGTTAATGTAGCTATGGCAACCTAAAAAGTAAAAAATCATAAAATTTCTTCCATGCACCATTGTAAGTCATAAAAATTCAGAAAATAAAAAAAAAGAAAAAAAAGTGGCTCCACTGGGATTTGAACCCTCGACCCTTGGGTTGCAGTGTCACATGTATTAAAAAAAATAATTACACTGAAAAGTAAAAATTTAGAAAATCTCTTCCATGCACAATTGTAAGCCAAAAAATTCAGAAAATAAAAAAAAAATAGTGGCCCCGGTGGGATTTGAACCCTCGACCCTGGGTTGCTAGAATTGAAAATGAAAAAGGCCGAAAAAAGCGACTTGTATTTTACAGAATTTCATGAAAATTGTCAAACATTTTTTCTTCACATAAGAAAATGATGTTTGGAAAAAGAATTCAACTAAATTTTTTAATATTGTAATTTTTGTAAAAAAGTACTATTTACAATAAACAAAAAATAAACCAAAAACGCGAAACTAATTTTTCACAAAAATTATTGAAATTCACAAACTTGGTATATAAGATGCAAAAGATGCCAAATATCACATCAGATTTTATCCCAGTGAAGTGGTTTTGGAGAAGAAGATTTTTTAGGGTTTTTAACTATGTAGGTCATTGTGACCCACATTTGGTAGCTATGGCAACCAAAAAACACAAATCTGAAAGGCAATGTTGTATAGATACTTTTGACCAAGTTTAAACAAAATGTGACCAGAAGTTTCTGAGAAGAATTCGTTTGAAGCAATTGTTGACGGACGGACGGACGGACGATGGACGACGAAGGGTCTACCTCTATTGATACCAATAGCTCACATGAGCACTTTGTGTTCAGGTGAGCTAAAAAATGCTATTTTTCTTCTCTTGTCCTCTGGAATCACTTGGATCATGGTGACCAAGTGGTCTTAAAGGCAATCTTAAAGGTCACAGTGCCTGTCAGTGCCTTGATTAAAATATTGCTTCGGCAGATCCTAGTGTGAGAAAGTATGTCAGTTTGCTTGGCAAACGTCAGTGGGTTTCTTGGGGCACTTTGGTATCCTCCTTCATTTAAGAACTGACTACCTGGATATGTGAAAAAGTCTTGACTGGTCCATAAAACATCATTACCTCACTACACTCGGAAACCAAATTGCCAATTTAAATGAAATATGTTCGGATGAATCTTGCTTGATGCAGATTTCAAACTGGCATCTTTTGCAACATTCAATTAATAATGACCATAACAACAAAAATGGAAAATGACTTTTGTACTTTCTAACGACTGATTGATGCTAAAGGCACCTTTGATAAGATAAAAAATAAGAAAGTACATGAAAGGACCTTGACCTTTGGTCTTGAACCAAATATCAAAATGATCATCATATCAATATCTATAATATTCGTGTACATGCCTATTCAAAAACGTAATAACCTTCAAGATAATTAACAACTTAAGCCTTCTTATACAGCAATGGCCTTGACCTATGAACGTGTGACGTTGAATCATTCATCAAAATGGCTGTTATATCAATACCTAAAATATTCTAATATACATGTCCATACAAAAAGTTAATAGTTTTCATGACAATTAACAATCTAAGCAATCTTATGTTGCTATGACCTTGGCCTTTGAACCAATGACCTTGAACCATATATCAAAATCATCATCATATCTATACATACAATATTCTAATATACATGCCTATACAAAAAGTTAATAGTTTTCAAGATAATTAACTTTTAAGCCATTATTGTGGCTATGGCCTTGACCTCTGAGCCTTTGACCTTAAACCATAAATCATAATGATCGTCATTCCAAAACCTACAATATTCCAAGAAACATGCGTATAAAAACTTAGTGTTTAAGATAATTACCAATGACCTTGAACAATATATCAAAATGATTGTTATATCAATACCTACAATACTCCAATATATATGCCTGTACAAAAAGTTGAATGTTTTCAAGATCTACTTACAAATATATAATTTAAAGCAATTTCCTCACTAACAGCCTTGCCATTTTCCCGTTTTGAGCCCCAATACTACCATTTGTGCAAATCTATAACTAGATGATCTGAGAATAATATATATATAATAACTAAGGTATACCTCTTCTACATTCTGAGAAGATTTTCACTATTCCCCCCTTTATGGGGCCCCAAGGGTACACCTTTACTTGTCGAAATCTGAAAGGCAACCACCAAGGCATGATGGTAGCCAAGTTTCAATGAATTTGGCTTAAGGTGATGGAGGAGAAGATTAAAATGTAAAATGTTTATGCACGATACACAATGGACAACAGATGAAGATGGATCTCAATAGCTCTCAGAGCTTTCAGTTCGGGTGAGCAAAAAACCACATAACAGTAATTATTATATAAAATGACTGAAAAAGGAAGACATCAAAAAGTTTCTAAACAATAACAGGATTTTTTAGTAAAACCAGTACTTCTATCTCCGTGAGTCAGTAAATGAAAGTCTTATTCAGATTCAGGAAAAAATAGAAAACGAGTGAAAGATGGCCCAAAGCTCGGACAGAAACAGCGACGACACTATAATAAGCAAAATCTAAAGACAGTCACTGTCAAGTTAATCAGAAGATTCTGATTTTGTAGCACTTGTAGCATGCCAGATCAGTGAAAATTTTGGGCATCAAATTAAGGAAATGTCTGTATCTCTCAAAATTGTAAAGATGGATTTCTGTGCAAATACTATGAACTTTTTGCTTCTTCTATCTCTAATAATATTGAAATTCAAAAATAAAAATAAAGACTGATTGATTTTTAACAACTGTATTGAAAGTAAAAAAAAAAAATGACTATGTCACTATTCCCCAATAAACCTTCAGGGGCCTCTTCCCAAAATGCTTTCGGACTTCCTTAGTTTGAAACTTTAGTATTTTAAAAAAAAATTTCCCCTTTTTCTGACGGCAATATTTTGTCCGATGATTCCTGACACGATTTTTGCTGGAACTCAGGGTCGAGCATATAATACAGGGTGATTTTAATAAAGATTGAATAGAACCAAGAGCAAACATCGTTTTTTGTTGTTGTTTCTATGTGTATTGGCGAGATGGATACTTCTGTACATCGTTACTTAATACCGGAACTGTACCGTGCAGGTGATCTACACATGTATTTACGTTTTTTTTTGTTAACCCAATAGAAATCATACCTGAATATAAAGTGCTTTTATTCTGTATGAAAGTTAAAGTTGATTAAAGTTAATGTCTATTGCTGAGAAAATCGTGATGACAACTCCTGTCGGTACACCATTTCAACATCAAACACATTTTTTCTGAAATTAGGAAGTGACGTTTTCAATTAATTTCATTGGATGAGAAAAAAAATGACGAATTTCTCTGATCAAGGATTCCAGAAAATGAATGATTTAATGTCCTAGCCAACACATGTCGGAATTGCTGTTATGGCTAATCAGGTTTTATACAAGTGTAAGTCTAGTTACCATAAACAGTTGAGTCATCTAATAACGGTGTTCCAAAATTAGAAGAATATACACAGACAAGAAGAAGTTTTCCCGAAAATATACGGAAAGTAACAATATATCCGAAGAGTCCGTGACCTATTTCTGCAACTCGAACTATACCCTCTATATTTTATTTATTATTTTCTTTTTAATTTTTTAATAAATATTTTTTTATTTTTGTTTTCATAAAGATTCTCTATATGTATTTATTTACAGAGTCATTGTTGTTCGTTTATTTATGAAAGAGCCGCTGTTCGGAGCTGGACAGTTGATATGCAAATGTTCAACCCGGAAAGAAGCAAATTCCTCCGCAACTGTGTGTGTGTGTAGGGGAAGCGGTTTTATTTATTTATTATTCATTTATTTCATTTTTTGTCTGTGTTACTTTTTTTTCTTCCCTAAAATGTGTGATTCGAAATTTAATTAAATTAAACCAGAAATGCATGTGTAACACCCAGATGGTGCTGTGCTGTACAGGATCTACTTCTTTGGAACGCAAGTATACAGTAGTGCTCAAGAAAACTGACATTTGTTTACATAGATACGATACGTTAGTTACCAACAACCACATAACTAGAAAAGTCTTCGACTTTCCTACGTAAAAATATAAATAATATAGATTTTGAACTTGTCTGATTCCTAGTGAAAGGTGTTGTATCAAAAGACGAAAATAGGTTGAAATTTGACCTTAAATACATATGTAATATTATATGGATAAAAATGCAAATAAGCCGATATTTTTGTGAATTTTGATAATTTTGTAAACAAAAACATAACGGTTCATGTCTAAAACACAATCTCAAAGGCAAAGTAATAACTGGCTAATTATGTCTGTGTATGTTTGCGTGTCACCCGACATCTTGTTGTAACACGTAATCTTTATTTTGTCTGCGTATCAGCAGACATCTTGTTGTTACACGTAATCTTAATTATGTCTACGTATCAGCAGACATCGTGTTGTTACTCGTAATCTTTATTATTATTTTTTTCTTCTTATTCTCCGTCGTTTCTGCTTTATTTTTTTCAGAGACATCTCCTCCTTCGTTTCTTATTCGATCAGATTGAAATTTTGTCAACTGATAGGGATTTACCATGGGGAGGTCGCTTTCTTACCGTTTTTCGGAATTCGGAAGGACTCCGTAGAAATCCGGTTAAAATCAATAAATTCCAGAGAGTTCTTTGAATTTCCTCCGCTTTTTGAGCACCACTCAGAGAGCTGATTCTCAGACATATACTTGCTCGCAAATATAAATTCTAGTTATTTTTACTTTATCTTATTCTTTCTCTTTTCGGACCGATTTTTTTCAGAAACATCTGTATCTACGTTTCTGATCTGATCAGGTTGACATTTTGTCAACTGGTAGGGATTGACCATGGGGAGGTCGCTTCCTCACCGTTTTTCGGAATACGGAAGGACTCTGAAAACCACGGAATTCCAGGAGTTCTTTCTTTCTTTCTAGCACCCGGCCTCACTTCCTTGATTGAAGTTCACGTGTATAATATTTTTGCCAGTTTGCAAAGTTTTTACTTTGTTTTTGAGATTGTAATATGGACAAGGACTGGTATATTTTCTTGGAATTTTCTCGGCTATTTCGAGCACCACTTTAGAGAGCTGATACGCAGACATATAATTGCACTCAATTATACATTCTTGTTCAATAATATTATTCCACATGTTGAATGTGTACAGTTTACAAGTTTCTTTGTTATTTTAACACAGACGGCCTGGGGATAAAATTTTGCGCTTTGCAATACTTTTTAATCATTTTAACAAAATGATTTTATTAAACAATCTATAATGGATCGATGCCTGATGCACAGGTATTTTTGAAGTTTTGATCTTTTTCGGCAGTGTTAATAACCAGCACTCCGAAAGCAGTCTTTTGGTCCTTGCGGTGCACAGATTGTACACATAACACTCTCGCTCATCAAATGAACATAAAATTACATGATAAATTATACCGAGTCGTAACAGCTGAAGAGTTCTGCTTCGACATACCATGTTAAACATTCAAAACAATAATAGATTAATTATTGATAATTATTCAGAAAATTAACGGCATTCTCTCTACAGTCGTTAAATTGTCAACAACAATCAATAAATTATCCTGATAACAGTATGATACAACTATAATTGTACCTGTATGAAAAAATAATCTTTCACCGTAACTACTGTTGAAAAATCATATAAAATGAAACGTAATGAAGCACTCAAATTTTATTGTTTTTACTTTTCTTTTATTTTTAAAAAATAATTTTTAATTCAAATTAGCAATAGCGATAGTTTTTTTTTTTACTCGGTAACATTTAGCGCAAGAAGAAAAAGATACAGTACAATTTAATGATAAAAATCAAAATTCAAATCCGTTAGGGACAACGGGCTAGATTTCCAATTAGAAGATTTTTTTCTATCTCTATTTATTTATTGACATCATTCTAATCGATTTGGTAAATTTCAGTTTAGATGAATTGGCAAAGATACAAAAATCAATTTAATAATAACACACAAACATACCAGTTCACGCATAAATCACAATCCTCCTTCCAACCCCTCCTCCAAAAAAGGTAAGAACTTTGAAAACTGGCAATTCAGTTATGCTGGCAAACTACTGGGTGATTCGGCAGAGTAACACCTTCTGTCTAGCATCTGTCACTTGCAAATCCAATTGGAGAATAAAGGGAACATGAAACTAAAAGTCAAAAGTTTGAATACGGTGGATTCATACTTATTAACAATAGTGACGACAGCAATAAAACATTTTAAGGATCATGATAAGCCATGGCTTGCAATAGTTTTGAGTCAACAATTTAATCTTAGACATTTTATGGTTGATGTTGCAAATGTGCTCTAAACAGCCAGTATAAAGACCAAATATTTGTTTAAATGAAAACTTATCTTCGACAAATACGTTTCCTCCTCATCTTCAACAATTCTCCATATTTTCTGTTTAAGTTTCAACCAAACTGAATCTTCACATTCTTTATGTTTGCACGTCATTAAATCGCTTTTCATTGTTTCTTACATTTTTTTTTGTTGTTTCGAATTCATCAAGAGCAGAAATATACTTACACAGACAACATCCTGTCAACTCACAGGGTTCGATCTCCCAAAATTCCAATTCCTGTTTAAATGCAATTGGACAAATATTTGTTGGTATGTGTAAAATCCCAGTTTGGTAATAACTATGTATTGCTTCAAACACAATGGCTGGTCTGTCAAATGTTACTTCTGTTTCTAAATCATTTCCGTTTTGATTGATCTTTTCAGCAATTCGTCCTAATTTTGTCGTTGGTTTGCTGTGCACTTTTTGGAAATTAAAAACGTATTTGGTTCCTGATACCTCAACGATTAACTTGTCATTTGAATTTAAATTCATTATCAAATAAATACTTTGACTAAAATATATCTTATAATGTTTTATCAATAAACTTTGTTGACACCGAGATTTGAGCTAATTGCCGACAACAAGTTGAATATATTAGTATATCCCGTTTGTGAGTATTGTACTAGACAGTTATATTACCGTTCATAATAACACGTGTACTTCATGTTTAATAATGAAGTGGTTGTGTCGTTATAACATGTCACAATGATAATACTTTTCTAATCTTCGATACTAACTTTGACGTCTCAGTACGTATTACTTCCATTGTAGGTATAAACGGTGTCGTTTTATGACTTATATATATATGTTTATATATAGATATAAACTGCCAATAGAAATTACCAATACACATATGTATTTTGCAAATTTATCTTTAACAACTGGGAATACAGTTAATGTATTGATTTTATCACACGATTCCTAAGAAATTTGGGACACAAGAATGACAATCATACAGAAGATGTTTTGATTCAATCTTTGTAGGTGTATCCGATTTTTTTTCTTTTCTTTTTTTTTTTTTTTTTTTTTTTTTTGTTTTATTTATTTAATTTTTTTTTGAAAAATCAGCTAAGTTTTTAATTTCTTTTTCCAATTTCGAAATCAAATATTTTCCTAAAATATACCAAACATTTTTGCTTCTAGGAAGCACTAGTCTCGAAAACAAATGGACATGCAAAAATGTATTTGTTGATACAACAACTAAATCCTATATAGTAATAAATAACCGTTTAGCAACACACCTCGATTACTTAAGCCATGCATTACCAAAGACTTTCTAAAACCTATAAGCCACGAGACTAGCTACCTTATTAACATAAGGTCAATCCGAACAGCCCTAAAGCATTTTGTCTAATGTAAAAATTATTGGCTTTATAACTCAATTTTTTAGGAATTTGTAATACCGCTAGCTGCATTAAATTTTTAAGATTACACTGGTTAATTCCTCGTAGTTATTTAGCTACACTATAAGAGATACCTATGATTGTTCAGCGATACATCTAACTTACATCGACATATTGTCGTCATGGTAGACCATATGTTCGGGTAAATACCTATGATTGTTCAGCGATACATCTAACTTACATCGACATAATGTCCTTATGGTAGACCATATGTTCGAGTATATACCTATGATTGTTCAGCGATACATCTAACTTACATCGACATAATGTCCTCATGGTAGACCATATGTTCGAGTATATACCTGTGATTGTTCAGCGATACATCTAACTTACATCGACATAATGTCGTCATGGTAGACCATATGTTCGAGTATATACCTGTGATTGTTCAGCGATACATCTAACTTACATCGACATAATGTCGTCATGGTAGACCATATGTTCGAGTATATACTTTTAGAACTTTAGATTCATAATTTCCAACTGTTTGGCTTATATTTTTTATGTATTTAACTTTTCGGTCTTAGTGTCACTGATGAGGAATGAATTTCCGAAATGTGCACATCTGGCACATCAAAATTTAACTGGTATATTTATTATATATTTACTACCCCTGAGCGGGTACCGCTGCTGGTGGAGTAAAACTCCCCGAGGGTATCCATAACTCAGTAGGCAGTACTTTGTGCTGTCAGAAAATGTACCATTTAGCAAAATTTTCAGTCGTCTAAAATTTGAAATTAATTTAAAACTAAGGTTTGTTCCCTCATGCACAGCATTCCTTAGCTGGATTTGGATTTATATAATTTTGGAACTTTAGATTCATTATTTCCAACTGTTTGGCTTATATTTTTTATGTATTAAAGTTTTCGGTCTTAGTGTCACTGATGAATGAATTTCCGAAATGTGCACATCTGGCACATCAAAATTTAACTGGTATTTGTATTATATATTTACAAACTAATTCTCTAGCATGAACAGATAAAAATTTCAAATCATTTTTTAAATCATTATTATCTTCAAATTTAGATGTTCCTTGTATAAGACAACTGATTGTAAAAATGTCGGACGGTTCGTGCTTTGAAGAGTACTTTAACTACATATGTAGATACCAGTTTTCCCGATTTATCTCCGATGGCCGTTTAAAGTTGAGAATTTCGTAGCAAATTGTCTTTGTTTGTGTTGTTTTGTTTTTTATATTTTCTCACTTTTTTCCTGTGTTATTTGTACATTTGGATGTTTCCAATTACATTTATTTCAGCTACAATATTTTTTTTGATTTATCGTATTTTCAATTACATTCTGTATCATATTTTAAGCTATATTTAGACAAATTTGTAATGAAGTTAAAACGCAAAGTAATATTTCTATGACAATGCAGTTTCTTACATTGCTTTTTATTTAATATAATTTTTTTTAAAATCAGTTCTCAATATTGATTCATAACCCATAAGCGGATTCAGGTAAGTTGTGGGGTTTGCAACCCCCTTTGAATATTTCAAAAGAGAAAACTGTGGCCAAAAACTCTCTAGAAAAATAAAAATATGTTTTTGCCGGTGGCTCCAGCATGACTCTGTCCTGGACCAATAGAAGGTCTTTAGCGGCCAAAAGATCCCTTGCCGATGTATGCTTGAGAGTTGGACGCTCGCAATATCTCACGATAAAATTTTCAATCCCTTCTTTTTAAAAATTCTGGATCCGCCCTTGTAACCTATCTTATTCTACGCTATTCGTGATACATTCTTTAAAGTTTTCATTTGATTTATAATCCAATTCCACAAAGTTGCTTGGGTGGGTTATGCGCCCTTCTAGTCCGCAAATGAGCTATAGAGAGGAAATCCTCCTCCTCCTCTCTCTGTCATATACAAAATAGATTGTACATTCAAACCTATACTAGAGCCAAGTATTGAGAAAAGACCAAATTTTCAATTCACACGGTCAGATAGGACCTTTAAAGGTGCTGCCTTTTACAATTTTAAAATGCTGACGTGTCCAGACCAAGCGGCGTTGTAAGTTTTATGTGCCATTCATGAATGTCGTAATTTTTAAGATTGCTCCATTTTGTTTGATATCAAACAATGTAATTATAGTTACAATTTATATCGCTCATTAATAGAAATATGAATTTAAGCAGTTGATTAATACCTGACCAAATTGAAATTCAGTTTTACCTTTGTTGTGCGTGAAGGGCTATGTACAGTGTAGATTTATGCATGTTTCCTAAAATACGCTGTTCGATTCGTTGTTACTTATAATAAAAAGTAAAAATACATGTGCGATCAATTAAAAAATGAATATTCATTATAATAAACAAATAAATAAATAAATAAATAAATGATAAATAATAATAATAATAATAATAATATAATAATAAATATAATAATAAAAAGCACAACAACAAGAACAACAACAACAACAATAATAATAATAATAATAATAAAAAAACAACAGACAAAAATCTAAAACACATCAGGTAAAGTGTTTCAAGGAAAACAAACTTGAAATAAATGGCAGATTTTTAGTCTTCAAGTCGGCATTGCTTCTTTATCTATAATTTACGTTTTAACAAACTCTCTTGTCAAAGATAGACAACTCTTTGAAGAATGTTAACTTTTCTGTTATTTAGATTGTATACCCCTGCCATTCGCATTTGTTGGCTGATCGCTCAACTGTCAAATAAAATCTGGTATCTGACTCCCAATAAGTCAGCAGTACCCCTTTTATAATAAGGGAAAGACAAATATTACTATTAGCAAACGTGTATCGTCATATCAATTCATAATATGTAACTCTGTCTAGCCGAAATATATGAATTGATTTGCACATCCGCGATAACCATGGTGAATTCTTTTTGTGCATACCAGCAAGAACAAAACTTTCGGTCTGAACGTTGCTATGTAAAATCCCCATAGACGCAACATTTTCCCTTTTTTTGCAGAAATATTAAATTGTAATGGGAGATTAACACAAAGATTTTCAGTTACGACTGGGGTCAAGTAAGAGAAAATATCAAGGTTAATTCTAATAAAATAGAATTTTTTATGACAGTTATGCATAACAAACTGTCACAAACACAGTAATATTACTCTAGCAGGAATCGTGTTGAATAGTTCATCAAACAGGCGGGATGGCATCTTGTATTGTTTGCAAAAACTTTTTCATCTTCACTCCTGTATCATTTGTGGCAGTGACCATAATTGCTCTCTTGCTGGTGTCAACCACGGTCGAAAACAAGCATGTAGCGCTTCCTTTCCCCTTTGAAGCAGTCTCCTAATAGTTGTTGCTAGTTTATGATGGTACCCTAGCGATTTGGCAAAAAATTTACAATCTTATTATCACTGCCTAGATGAACCTTTTACGACTGACTGACATTATTTTTCGATGAACAGTTAAATCGTAAATAGTTCCGAATGACGTAGGAATATCTTATTGTTTGCAAAACCAGCAAATAGTCCCAGTTGATATTTCCATTTCCTTATCTTCCATTCTGTCTGGTCTACTTACGAATTTATCATTCGCAAATTGTAATTTTACTTTAAACATTAATAATTAATTTTTACCTTTTAAAATCATATTTAACTGGATAATTTTAGTGGGCGTGGCCAAACTGTAAGACCCGTTTGCAGGGGAAAATTTTAAAAAATGAAATTAAAAATGAAACCAAAATTGTTTTTTTTATTCTTTTATTCTTTTATTTTGTGAATGGACATGATTGTACATATAAGGATTGACATTTGTTTTTGAATCGGTCATCAAGGTATAAACTAATAAAGTATACAGTGGGGCAAATCGATTATAAACCGCTTCGCAGTTCATGTGATTTGCCCGATTGTCTACTTTAACAGTTTATACCTTGATGACCGATATATTGATGTACCAGAGTATATTACAAATAGAGCATAGATATGTTTACAAATATCGAGCTTGTCAGTTCTATATTGTTAAAGATTACCGATTCGCTTAGGGAAAGAAAGCTTAAGCTTTTTTGATTTTTTGATTTTGAACACTAGGATCTGTCCGTAAGTGTCAATGTGATCCGAAAACGCTTACAAACTCTTTTTCATTATGAATGAAACGAAAAGAAATAAATTTCATTACATACAACACTTTATTTCCAAATTTGCACTAATAAGAAAATAAATAATATAAATACCAAAGAAAAATTTAACAAAAAATCTCCAATTTGTTAATCTTCTACATAAAACATTCAGTAAAGATGACTTTATTGTTGTACAAACTCCGACGTTTGTTGACTAAAAACAAAATTATTAATTTATTTTAAAATAATAAAAATTTCATATGCAAATCATAAACTTTTTAAAATATTATGTTAAAAAACTAAAAAAAAAATATTTGGAGAACACACAGATAATACTATTGTCAATAATACAAAGGTCGCCGTTTTGTCTTAAATTAATGGTATTTTTTCGTCTTTTAGGAATACAATCAAAATAATATTGATGATGTTTACTCAAAAACAAACACAAAATTCTACGCAAGTTATACAACACAGAAATATCAATAACTAGGAGTTCAAAAAAGGATAAAATTGTGCAAAGCTTAAAATTGGTGCAAATAAAACACAAACAAACAGTCCATTTCAAAATAGTCCCCCCCAAAAAAAAAAAGAACTTCCAACAACGCGGCCAGGTGCTCTGGAGGGGTAAGCACCTCTTACCTAGCTAGCCACACCCGTCACGTGCAAAATCAGATTTGAGAATGAAAGGAACATGAAAGTATGAGGAGTCAAATATATCAAGTATATGTTTGGTAACAGTGGTTTAATACCACAACATTCAACAATATTGTGATGATGGCCATGATACTCCAAACTTAGCGGAAAAAAAGAAAAAATAATTAACATTGCCTTAAAACAAAGTATCAGAAAAAAACGCATAATGAATGGTCAGTGAAATTAAAAGGGAGAAGGCGCCCTATAACACCCTTACTTGACCAGTAAATAAAAATTTTGTTTCAAACATTTATTTTAGTGTTATGTTTTGAAATAATTTAAAAGTAACTTTGAACCAAATAATCCATTTTGTATATAAAAGAATTACAACAATATTACATATATATAAATAACACCCTTACTTGACCACTAAATAAAATATTTATAACAAACATATATTTTTATTGTGATGTACTTAAACAATTTAAAAGTAACTATGAGTCAAATAATTCATTGGATTTAAAACAAATTAAAACAATATTACAATATATATATATATATATATATATATATCACCCCTACTTGACCACTATATAATTTTTTTATTACAAACAATTTAAAAGTAGCTATGAACCAAATAATTCATTGTATATATATAAAAAATTACAACAATATTACACACACACACACACACACACACACACACACACCCTTACACCCTTATTTGACCACTAAATAAAATTATTATTACAAACTTATATTTCAGTGTTATGTACTTTTAACAATTCTAAGTTGCTATGATCCAAATAATTCATTGTACATAAAAATAGTTTGAAACAATATTATAAATATATATATGTATATATATATATATATATATATATATATATATATATATATATATAATATATATTAATATATATATATAATTATAGATATATAATTTTGCTGTGCCCTATGTGCACATTTTGGAAAATCATTCCTCATCAGTGACACAAGGGGCCGAAAAATTGACAGATAAAAAACAGAAGCTAAACTGTTGAAAATTACTAAATCCAAAGTTAAAATTTATATGAATCTAAACCCAGCTAAGGAATGCTTTGAATCAGGTAACAAACATTAGTTTTAAATAAATTTCAAAAACATTATTACATATTTATAACGCACAAATATTTTTTTTTACAATTTTCTGCACATCAATACATCTCAATATATCTATGTTGGTCGCATATTTATTATGAATAATAGACAACAAATTAAAAATGTATAATATGTGACTAAATTATTTAAGTTTCTTTTACTTATAGTTTGTTGTCGGATTAGTAACATTCCTCTAATATAACTGTAAGAGGCAAAATTTGAATACTGAAGAAAAGAATTACTGTTTCTTCGCCGTACCTATTTTATGCTATATTTAGACGGAACAAATAATTACAACAAATCAAGGTTCTACTTAACAAAAATAAAATAAAATAAATAAATAAATTAATTAATTAATAATTAATAACAAACTTGAACATACCCGTCCATGAGGAAATCACATTCCCGAGAGCAAAGTTAAAACGGGCTGATTAAGTTAAACACGATGAAAATAATTTTAGAAAATAAATAAAACACATATTTTCCAGTCTATGTGGAAACCACTATCCAAAGAGTAAGTTATTAAGTCTACACCGTAACAAAAAATAAATAAATAAATAAATAAATAAATAAAACCTGTATTACACCAAAATATTACAGTTTGAATGGTCACAATAAGGGCTCTCTGTACAACCAACCAATTCATCAAACATAAAATCTACCTGCCCAAATCAAGACTATGGCAATTAAGTGTGCTACCAATATAAATCTTCCATTTAAACACCAAATTCTAATAAACATATTTTTGCAAATAATGAAGTTATAACTTATGCTGTTTATAGGCCTCTTTTAAATACAAATTCAAATAATCAACAAAACCACCTTATCAGCTATATTATGACTACACACATGTCAGTGTATGAAAGTTGAGTTGAGTTGAGTAATGGTGTTTAACGTCTCAGTTAAGAATTTTTCACTTATATCGAGACGTCGCCAGCTATAGACGAAAGATCAGAAATTTTGCCCGTGCGTTGCGCTGATGGCATTATACAGCAGGGTTTTTATCGTGCCATGCCTGCCGTGACACGGCACCTCGTTTATTTTAAGTTCCCATCCGAAAGAACCGTGACTTTGTTTTCGTAATGCCGAGTGCTTGGCGAAAGAACAGTAACTACCCACTTTCAAATCTTTGGTCAGACCCGGTCGAGGTTCGAACCCACGACTTTCCACTTATGTAGCTAGCATTCTAACAACTGAGCCACCGCAGTGGTAAGTGTGCGAATGTGTTTATTTAACAATAGTTTCATATATTTTAATATTTGCCCTGTAGAATTCCCATTCTCTAGACTTAAGAGCCGTTGCGTTCATAACAATTATAATTCACAAAAACCACATGACTCCATGTATGAATACATATAAAATGCAATACACAATACGAAACTGAACTTTCATAGGTAATCAAACACGGCTGAAACAGCTAAAAGCGCATTTACGAGATTTTACAAGAATGATTCATAAAGCTATGTATTTTTTGAAAATATTGTATAATAATAATAATAATAATAATAATAATAATAATAATAGTTTGAATATCAACAAAATAAATGTGTTGTTATTTGTGGACTATATTTCGGTCGAAAATAATGTTCTTGGTCTAAGATGCGCTTGCGCGTTCCCAGTGGCTGTTGCATCTAGTGGACTCTACCTGGTTAGCATGTGTTATAGAAGGGAATTTTGAGTCTTTAAGTCAATGAATTTTTTTATTGTGAAAAATTTAACGAAAATATAACAATTGAACTGTTTTAGAATGATGTTCATTGTCAATATGAATGCAAAAACTTTGCAAGACACACTAATTATAACGAGCTAACGAGAGTTACTCACAAAGTTTTTGCATTCATATTGACAATGAACATCATTTTAAAACAGCTCATTTGTTTTAAAAGAAACAAAAAATTATTTGAACGAAAAGATTAAGGTTATAATTTTGGTTTTTTTGGACCGTTAACAAATTCTTTTTCCTTCTAAAATTTTATTTTACGAATTCTTTTCATGTTTTATTGCACGCGTTATATTTTTTTGCATAGCATGTTCGACATTGTTCTTCGAAAATCTTTCCCTAGAAAGCAAAATAGTATTGGGATCAAACATTGAAATATGTTGTTCGAAATATCAGATATATACCGTACAAAAGTAGTTAAAAATATTTTTAGACATGGATCCGTTGTTAGCATTGGGATCATAAAAGTTGCAATAATTGGCGATGAAAACAACATGAACAAAAAAAGACAAATCCACGTAAGGTAAGAATGTTTTTGTTTGTTACCAAAAGCTCTGATAGTCTTTTGATGCTGCTTTTGGTAAAAATAAATGATATATTTTGTAAATATTGTTCCGTTTGCTAAGAGCAATGGCAATATACGCGCAAAAATGTAATCAAATTTTCCATTTGACATTGTCCCACACGGTGTTATTTCTTTAACATTGCCCCAATCTGATACGTCTGGTATCAAAACCGAAGACAAAATGATTAATGGACATATGAAAAGCAATATAACAGCTATCAAAACATAAACAACTTTGTTTGTTATTTTACGCCTTGCGTAAAAAGGAAAAGTTGTCTTAATGCTTTGTATTACAACTAGTAACAACATAAACCAAAAAGTCGCATATTCAAAATAATTTGTACAAGCATAGACAGTTAGAAACACAGGGCAATCTATTTCTTCGAAGGAAAACAATATACTTAATATATATGCAATAGCATTTGTAATGGTTGCAATAATACCAGAAATAGCTATTTTTCTGAGAAGTAGAATTATTTGTGAAAATGTTTGGCGCTTTAATACCAATATCATAAGAGTATAAAAAGAAATACACAAAATAAACCTCAATACAAATACTAATGCGTAAAAAATTTCTAAATAGGATATTCTTTCAATGTTCACTTGTGTAACTATGTCAAACGATTCGTCATTGAGCCCAGCATCCATCCACTGCAACATTATTCGTTCTGCTTCAAAAGTGATGTTGCCAGGATAAAATTTTGACTCTGTAACAGTTCTTGTCGACAATGAAAAATATTTCTCACACGGGTTATAAAACATATCAGACTGAAAAAAGAACAAAATGATTATGAAATCGTTTATTTAAACAAATTGTAATAACCTATAGAGTCACTTTTGTATATGTTTTTAGGATAGGTAAATTAATTCTATACATTAAGCCGATATTTACATTTAATATGTAAATGCATCGAAAAATTTATTCGTCTAAATCACTTTGTTTCGTTCGTTATCATATAGTAGAGGTATTTTTTTATCTGCTTAAAAATAAAATTCACGCATTATGTCATAAGTTATAATCAAAAGACTTTGTAAACAAATAAATTGTTCAGTTTTCCTTCTCAAAAGCAAACAATTCAAACTATTAAAAAACTTATCAATATCGTTTCATTTTTTTTTTTTGCGATTTTGGTGTTAAACTTGAACAAAAAGTGAAATATACTTGCTTTTTTGTTGAAAGTTGTATTTATGCATACCGATTTAGAACTTTGCTAAAAAGAGTCTACTTTTTGTGCTAGAAAATTGCAATTGTATTTTAACTGGTTGAATAAAGCAATAATCAAAATAAAATTTGCATTTTTATAATGTTGTTTTTTGGTTAGGGGTTTTAAGTTTTAGTTTATTTTCAGTATTAATGTATTAGAGCGTCATCAGTTCCTTTTAAAAAAAACAAACTTTTACTGCATACATGTAGTCCATTATTAATATACAATTTCATTTATAATTATGATCAAAATAACAGATTTACATATACAGTAAGAAGGAAGTTGTTTTAAGCCCTCATTGATGTCTTATGAAATAGTATTTTGTGCTAGGCAATTGCAATTCTATTTAACGGTTGAATAAAGCAATAATCAAAATAAAATGTGTATTTTATAATGTTATTTTTGGGTTAGAGGTGTTTGTTTTAATTTATGGTTTGAAACAACACAATTTTCAGTATTAATGTATTACAGTGTCATCAGTTCCTTTTAAAAAAAACAAACTTTTACTGCATACATGTAATCAACTTAATATATACATTTTCATTTATAATTATGATCAAAATAACAGATTTACATATACAGTAAGAAGAAAGTTTTTTTAGCCTCATTGATCTCTTATGAAATAGTATTTACATTACATATGATTTCACCCCCGGGTGTTAGATTGAAAGTATGGCATGATTTCTGATAGCTGGTTAAAACCTAAAGTCTTCAATTGTACGTCTAGTCAAGATCACCGTCACAGAGGTATTCAAACTCCTATAATATCAGGATAAATGTACGCTCTGCTCTAACATGAGGTGTTCAACAAGACATTCGAATTTACCCAACATATAACGACTTTAATCATATCAACTTTACGTTGGTAACATCTTTTAGTTGGTTTTAATTTAAGATGTTCAAACCCTCACAAAAGCAGAATCACAATTAACTAGAATGTTTACCCTTGTTTTTTCTCACCGGACCATTGGGATCATCGTAAGCGAGGTTAAATAAAACAAACATACAAGTCCTTGTCCATATCACAATCCCCAAAACAAAGTAAGAACTTTGCAAACTAGCAAATTATGTTATACACGTGAACTTCCATCAAGGGAGTGAGGCCGGGTGCTCCGAAAGGATAAGCACCTCTTGTCGAGCTAGCTACACCCGTCAAGTGCAAGTCACTTTTGAGAATGAAAGGAACAAAGAACTATGGTAAATCAAATATATCCAGTATAAGTTTGGCTACAGTGACTACATACTTCTCAACAATATTGTGATGACGTCATAAAACTTTTTAAGGGCCTTGATTAGCCAAGGCTTACAATATCCTTGTTTCAACAATTAAATTGTAAGTTATTTGCAGAAAGTCCCCATAGTAGGAACAAGCTCTACCGTACCGTATTAACTGTGAAACATATACACTATAGCAAGAGAAGCAGGGATATTACTGCAAAGAAATGGAAAGTTGAAAAATTAAAATATTACGTTACGTATCCATGCGAGTATTTAATATGAGTAAAGCAATAAGTTTTATAAACTTTTTTGATTTTGAACTTTTGTTGGCAAATTAAAACTTGAGTTGTGTAACTCATACTTTTTGTTTGAGCAGCAATCTTTTCCAAAAACTTGATATAAAAATTAAATATTGATGCAAAAATACTTACCATGTTAATGTCACTTCGAAAATTCATTTTGTTCTTGTAAACTGTTGATGTTGTTTAAATATCTTTGTTCAAATGGAGTTTTCACTCAATCGCAAGCGTTGTGTTTTGGATATATTATCTTTGATTTGAGATCTGTCTCAACCTCGATTTCTGTTCATAGAGATATATACCAGTGGTGTTGTGTCAAAACGCATTAATTAGTTTTGGGGAGACCTTGTTTCATTTATATATGTCCTCAGTAATTTATCATATTATATATTAATAAATTAAGTTGTGCTTGATAATTATATATAACAGATTAGAACTATAATTTGTTTAAATCAACTAAAGCATTCACAGAATACAATGTATAATAAAATATAGTGTGGTAAATTAATAAAACAAAAATGATAACGTATGTGAAATCTTAGAAGCAAATATTAGTACTAACTAATTCTCATGCTAAAGTAGTATTTGAAAACTTGTATATCATTAAGGCAAAATAAATTTGTTTTTGTTTGCATCAGTACTTATTATAATAGGCCAATATATGTTTTAAACTATGTAATTATTTTCGTATTTTCAACATACCAAATATTTTGTGGACTAATATTAATCGTAAGTTCAATTGAGGAATGGTATTAACATTTTGTAAATAGAACTAGGGAAATTGTTTTTGAACGCAACTAGTAAATTGCTGATAACATAGATTGTAGAAAAAACTAAGAAGATACCGAATATTGTTTACATTCTGTTCAAAATCAGGAAATTGTTATTGTATTAAAATATAACAGGAAGAATGCTTTACATGGTTTTTCGATTCATGAATTTTCAACTGTTTGGCTTATATTTTTTATTTATCAATCCTTTCGGATCCTAGTGTCACTGATGAGAAATGTTTTTCTGAAATGTGCACGTATGACAAATCAAAATTTACTGGGTATTTTGGTTATGAATTTACTACCCCTGGGTGGGTACCGCTGCTGTTGGAGTATAACTCCCCGAGGCTATCCATAACTCAGATGGCAGTTCTTTGTGTTGTAGGAAAATGCAACATTTAGCTAAATTTTCAGCTGTCTTAATTTTTTATTTTATTTAAAATTAAGGTTTATTCCCTGATTCAAAGCATCCCTTAGCTGGATTTAGATTCATATTATTTTAGAAATTTCAATTAACTAATTTTCAACTGTTTGGCTTATTTGTTTTATTTTTTTAAAAAGTTTTTGCCCTTAGTGTCATTGATGAGGAAGTGCACATATGACACATCTTAATTTAATAGGTATTTTTGCATTATATTTTTAAAGATAAAACCACATGATACAAGGGTTTGTATGTATATTGTATCACAGTGCGGTGATGCATTGCATGATTCCGTTGATGATGATGATACGCCTGAAAAGCTCTATTTAATACCTTTCTAACAAAATAAAAACGTTTGTTCTGCTCCACGTAGTTATCAATTATAGCCATTCAAATAGGGCCAGTCGTCGTTGGTGAAAAGGGTTCAGGATACTAAAACAATTGAGCTGATATGAAAGTTTGCACAATATAGGTCATTCGGTAGTACAGAATTTTTCTTAATTTGAAGAAGTTTAATGGTTCTTCAGTTTCTTATGAGACAGTTCGTAGGTGGAGAAAAAATTCCTACTGGCAAAAAGTCTTTCAAAGAATGCAGCAAAATCTGGCCGACTTGACTGTAACAAGCTAGGCAAATGTCTAAAAAGTCAAAGAAATTATTAAAAGTGATTGCACTTTTACAATTCCTGATATTACAAATGCTGTTGACATATTGCTATCGCAGGTGCATTTCATTTTTGAAAGAACGAATGATTTCTACCAGATGAATCTCGCATATAGTGTCGGATAACAAAAAAAAGTTACCAGTATAAACCGCTAAGCAATTGCTCAAAATATTTCCCATATTAAATCAAAGACAATTTGCAAACATTGTTACTGGTTACCAAACATGGGATCACTATTTCTAACAAGTAAGAATAATTGAAACCAAATATCGATATCTTAACACGGTAGAATACCTGTTATTGACAAAAGAAGCATGGGCAAAAAGGAGGTTCTTTATTGCGTACTCTCTTGGTATAGCCGTACAAATTTCGATGACGAAAGGCAAGTGTTTTCTTCGGTATTACCAAGATACTAGAAAGCTCAAGAACTGTCACCTTAAACGCCAGCCTGTATCAAGATGTAGGGATGTTCGTCTACTACATGATAAGGTTTAATCAAATACATTTGAGCTTGTAAAGCACATTTTGAAGGAGGAGGAGATTGCTGTCTTGCAACACACACCATACTGTCCAGACCTAGCCAAATGCGACTTTTTCTTTTTTTCCAAAACATAATGCTTTCTTATTTGTTTGTTTGTAGAAGTTTTAAAAGAGCCCTAGGCTCAGACATTAGTTAGTGCCTCTGACGACTACTTACATCAGCGTATCGTCACGCATTTCAGAAATAAAGTTAGAAATTTAAACGATGTATTTCAAACCGCGGAGAATGCTTTGAAAAGATGTGATGTTCATTTTACTACTCGAGTCGACTGTTTTTGAGAAATCGTATATTACACATCAATTATCAGAAAGTCCTTGTAAAATATCAAATACAAGTATATAAAACATGAACCATTGATAATAATGATATTTCCGACATGGAAGTAAAGATATGACAATTGTTTTGTGGAAGAATTGACGATTATTTGAATTTAAAGTACAGTTGTGGGTTCTCATGTAACTTGTAGACCATATTAAAAACATATTTAGAATTTTAAAATAAACGATTTTTTGACATAACAATGAAATCAAATATTAATAAAACACAACCATACCACTCCATGGCCAAATTACAATCTCCTATTCCCATAAAAAAGAAGCAACTTTAAAAACTGGCCAATTCAGTTAGACATGTGAACTTCCATATCCGGAAGTAAGCACCTACTGTCTAGCTAGCTTCACCCGTCACGTACAAATCAAACTTGAGAATAAAAGGAACAAAAAACTATGGTAAGTCAAAAGTATCCTGTATAAGTTTGGATACAGTGACTCCATACTTATCAACAATATTGTGATGACGGCCTTAAAACTTTTTAAGGATCTTGATTAGCCTAAGCTTGCAATATGCTTGAGTCAATGATTTAATTCTAAGCAGTTTGCTTCCTTGTAGAAAGTCCCCGTAGTGGAACAAGCTCTACTGTACCGTATTTACTGTAAAATATAAACATAATACGCAGGAGGAGCGGGGTTACTCCTGCAAAGAAACGAAAGTTGACTTTAGAAAAATTGAAGTCGTCACGTTTGTCATATAGCTATAGTAACCTTTCGTGGGTGTCATAATTAAGGAGTTAGCCCACAAATGAAGCAGAACATGAAGAATCCGTCATTTCGTTGATTTCAATCTTTTCAGTATATTTTTGTTTGCATTACGTATGGTGTTTTATAATATAACCTGTTGAACAATAGATAGTAATATCTCGGTTGACCGTTTTTGAAAAAAAAGTCAAGTGCATGATTTGTTTAAATTAAGTGGTGTAAAGGGTAGAAAAATCATAAGTTTTTATATTTTGAACGAAGTATAAATATCAAGGAAATCTGTGAACTATTAAGTAAAAGGTAACATATAATAAATATATAAAAGATCCGTATTAAATCAGAAAATGGAAATAAGGCTGGTTTGATTTGACACAAATGGGTAATTACAAATATATTTCTTGGATTTATTTTCGTATATACTAACTTTACCATGAATTATCTGCTCAACATGAAATATATCAAGCAGTATTTTACTTAACTAGTCATTTTGCACTTGAGAAAAGATAAATTATACGTGATGCACAGTTGCTTTTAAATTGACAATAATTTTGTTTTAACCCCAAGTCCAAGTTAATCTTGTGTTTATAGTTTTACACCATTTTACATATGTATATCTTTAAACTCGTATCCACTTAGTAAAATTTCATTGCAGATTTCATTGTCCTCCCTTTGCCGTTATCTGTTGATTGTTTCATCGACACAGTTTTAACATTGATTTATCATCTAAGAGTTTAGATTTTTTATTATCATAAAAAGAAGGAATATGAATTGAAAAAAATAGAATCTTACATTTGTGTTGATGTTAATATAAATTTATTAAACTCAATTAATAATATGTATGGACATGGACTTATATGTTTCTGTTTTATTATGCCTACAAGCTTTATTGCATAAAAAATTCAAAAAGTGAGAAGCTTGTCTAAATTGTTACTAGTCCAATTAAAATAAAGTGCACTTAAACGTTTAAATAAACGACGAAACCCGCACGACAGAGGTTTAAAATAATCTTTCGGAATCTTTATCAGGTTTATAACCTTTCGTAAATTATATATCTTATATTTTTATTGTTCAGCATGATTAATAATAATGATCAAATGTCTTAGTTTACAAACAATTTCAAGTATTTATGAAATAAATTAAAACTAAAAGGTGCTTATCATTCAGAATTTATCATGTGTATTTGATCAAATATGAATAGTTAATTGTAATAAATATATGAATCATGTTTGCCTCGAAATAAACAACCTATCTACTTACAATTTTTATTAGTTTTGTTAATTAATACTTATCTGTGTTTCCTGGAAAATATATAATCATCAGACAAGGAAATGTAATAAGAAAAATGGAAGGGTTTATAGAAATTGATACTGAATAACATATACTTAGCATACCTGTACGTCACAAAAATTAATGAAAATGATTTAATATAATAATAATAATAATAATAATAATAATAATAATAATAATAATTACAGACAAGGTTTAAAAAATTAATGAAAAAAATACAAATTCTTGTACAGAATTTGTACACGTGGGATTATGGTTTGGGTCCATTGTTTATTTAGAGAAGGTTTTTAAATGTGAAAAAAAATCTAGCTCCATTTTGTACGCTTTCAAAATGAATCAAACGTTTGCAAACAGATTGTTAAATAATTATAAAACATTACTTGTAATAAAACACTGTTGTAACGATTTTCCATCGTTCTTGTCATGTCTCCGTCTTTAAAACATCTTTGTTAGAAATTATTTGCCAAAAGCGCTTTCTGATTTTATATTTCAATATTTTTTTCTTTTGCATTTTTTACACTTTTGTATGTATTTAATAAATTGTATGATTTTGCCTGTGTTTGTTCATAATGACGGTTTTAGGTTAATGAGGTACACATGTCATACTGATGGCTGGCTGTAGGACGTACTTATGCCATACACATAGCTCTGAGAAGTATTCAAGTAAAACACAGGGGTATGAGAGGAAATTATGTCAATAAATGCCCTTGAGGTAGGCATTCATGTCATTTACACAGCTGCGTAAGGCGCTTATGTCATTCATATGGTTGTGATAGATATTCATATCATTCACATGGCTGTGAGAGGTTCTTAAATCATTCACGTGGCTGGCTGTTAGAGGTTCTCAAGCCATCCACATGACTGTGAGAGTCCTCAAGTCAGTCACATGGTTGTGAAAGTTTCCTAAGAGGTTGTTAGAAGTTCTAAAGTCATTCACATAGCTGTGAAAAGTTCTCAAGTCATTCTCATGGCTGTCAGAGCTTCTCAAGTCATTTTCATACATGTATCTATGAGACGTTCTCGTGTCGTCAACATGGCTTGTAGGAGGTTCTCGAGTCATTTACATCGCTTTAAATGGTTCTAATCATTGACATGGCTTAAAAGGTTCGCAGGTCCTTAGCTGTGAGATTTTTCAAGTCATTCACATTGCTGTGTAAGTTTTTTTTGTCGTTCACGTGGTTGAGAGATGTACTCAGGTCATAAACATGGTTGAAGGAGGTATTTATGTTATACATATGGATACATATGGATACACATGTTATGCACATTGTTTGTACTTATTTCAAACAGATGTTTATACAAGGTACTTATGTCATACACATGGTTGTGGGAGGTTAACAGGTACTTATGCCATACAAATGGTTGGGGGTGGGGTTCATGTCATTCATATGAAAGTAATGTGTACATTTCATTAACATTCAGAAAAGTTACATTATATTGCTAGCACGCATTTTTACGCTTTTTTTGTTCATGGCTGTGCGAGAAACACATATCATACACATGGCTGTGCGAGGAACACATATAATATATGGATGTGCGAAGAACGCATATCAAACACATGGCTCTGCGAGGAACACATATCATACGCATGGTTTGGAGAGGAACTTTTTTCATACAGATGTTTGTTATAGGAACTGACATTTATATGGTTGTTAAGAAATTGTCATCTCATTTACATGGATTTTATAGGTACACATTTTATTGATATGGTTTTGAAAAGTACCCGTGTTATGGCTGGGAAAGGTACACACATCATTAACGTGGTAGTGATATGCACACACAAAGAGGTACTCTTATAATAGACGTGCTGGTTAAAAGACCCCATGTCAAACAAATGGCTTTCAGAGGTACTCATACATTTTTCTCATGTTGTAGACATGTTTAGGAAAGGTTAACGCCATTAACATGGTTGTGTTATGTATACATATCATACACATGATTGTGACAGGTACCAATACAATACACATGCAATTACAAGTACCAATTGCAATACACATGACTGTAATAAGAATTTATGTCCTACAAATGACCGAGAAAGGTATCAATGCCATAAGGTTTAGCTGGCTAAACAGGAGGTGCTCCAGATTTTGGTGAGAGTTCACGTATTAACTGAATTTCACCATTTTTAAAGATTTTACTTTTAGAATTGTAATTTGGAAAAAAGGCGGTATGTTTGTCTTTCATACAAATGACTGAAAAGTACACGAGATATACATTGCTGTGAGATTGTTGTTGTTGACGTTGCAACAGGAAGCCATTACCAACAAGAACAACTTATTAATCTTCATGTGTCATTGTGTAGTAGACCTGCCGTGTACTAACGTGTCGTCATGGCATCCTTTTCTAAAGGTGCTATACATGGTTGTTAGCTTTCCGTATCAAACCCATATTTTTCAGAAGTACTAATGTCATACACCAAGCTGCAATGCACTTATGTAAGGTTAAATACGGATTTATTATTCTTGACCAATGTTCAGACTATTCATATTGTGTTAAGGTATCGGTTCTGAGACTATGGGGGTAATTGGAGTACCCAGACAAAATCACAAACCTCTAGCAAGAAGAACTACAAACTTTCAATGTTTATCCTTGGAATCAGAACCTCGACGGTGTATGGCATATTTATCTGTAAACCAAAACTTAAGTGTACTGAAAAATAAAGTTACCTAGAATTACTATAAAAAAAAAAAAAAAAAAAAAAAAAAAAAAAAAAAAAAAAAAAAAAAAAAACTATATAAAATAATGTTTCTGTATATTTAATCACACCTTTTGAAAGAAATATTTTATGAATGTATATTAAATGATATTGTATATCAATATATAATTATTAATTAATATTTTAACAGGTAGCACATTCTTAAAAATCTACAGCCAATTACGAACCTGTCTCACATTTTCAGGGCTTTTGAGGCTGAGTGGTCTAAAGCATGTATGGATCACAGCGCCTTTCATCATCTAGTTTCTTATACCACTCAGCTAAATCCTTGTTTAAGAAAGTTTGTTAGTTTGCTTACCAAAGGTCGGTGTTTTAGGCATTCGGATTTTCTCAACTTGTCCTGAATTGCACGATTGGCTTGGCTATAAAATAAGTTTAACTAGGGTTTGTCATCATTTATCAAATCAGTCTTTCTATCACAGACACAATATAAACAAATGCTGTGCTAAGCGCCCAACATACTTTGCTTAACTAAGGTTTGTTCCCTCATACAAAGCATTTCTTAGCTGGATTTGGATTTATATCATTTTGGAACTTTAGATTAATTAAATTTCAATTGTTTGGCTTATGTTTTTTATTTATCAAACTATTTGGTCTTAGTTCACTGATGAGGAATGAATTTCCGAAATGTGCACATCTGGCACAGCAAAATTTATCTGGTATTTCTTAACTTAGATTTTTGTTACCATATGTTACAAAAGCCTATAATATCAGTATTTCCTATGCCTAAAATGCTCATTCAAAGTTCAAAAGAGATTGTCAAAACTCCTCAGATTTACATATAAGTTAATAAAAGTCATAGTTAAGGAATGATTGTGAAACTGAGGCATGTTCTTCTAATCTGGAGAAAGTTGCAATCCCGCAAATAAATAATACAACCTTATAGCACCATAACATTCCAATATCAGTCATATCCCTGAGTGTAACATTGGTACTATAATTTGGCTTGTATAGATCCAGCTAGGGTATCTCTCGTATCTCTGAAACTGTCTTTTAATGCACCAATCATTTTCTTTGAGTTTGTTTGAGGACTATTATTAAATGCTGATACACCAATCAGAATTTGTGTTTCTTGTGGGTTATAACATAGTCCATAACCGTCAGGGACTACAGGGCCAAACACTAAAACTGCTTCATATTTGGCTGGAACCTAAAAATAAAAAAAAAGTGAATCAATGAGTGCACACTGTAACATTTACATTGAGACACCACGTAATGATTCAACACTGAAAATGCTTTATATTGGGCTGGAAACAGTGAGAGTATATGGGAAACTTAATATTTAGTTACTAAGTAAAGTTCTGTAAACAACCAAAGTAGCTCAGTTAGTAGAGTGTTTGCTTCATATGTGGAAGGTTAGGGTTCAAATCCTGACTGAGTCTGTAAAAAAATGAAAATGGGTAGTGACTGTTCCTTTAGCATTCAGCATTTGGAAATGAGATCCTAAAATCGATGCCGCTTGTTATGGCAATTTTTCCATGTTAAAAAACCAACTGTTCACATTACCCATAGCACACCGCAAATGAGTTCGAAATGCAAAGATACTTTGTCTTAATTATTATTTCCTACAACTATGTTATCTCCACAGTAACATAATGGGTTCTATAAAATCTAGAGACCTAAACCTGCTTGCCTTCAAACATAGCCCATCCAAAAGTATACGTTAACCATAATTTATCCATGATGTAAATGTGGTGATCTGAGGTGAATATTAAACTGAAATTTAAATTGACATCCAGTACAATATTGGATTTGATGCTAAATTTGACTCTAAAGCTTTCATCTGTCTGGTGGAAAATCAACGATAAGTGATTTCAATGTCACGTGCACACTGTGACCCATGATGTCACTGTTACCTTACCTGGCTTGTTGATAATTTAAAATAGGTGCTTGTGGTATAAGCAGTGTCCATGTGTAAATCTGGTACATTCATACCACTCTCTATTGCAGCAAGTTTTAAACCAAGTAAATGTCGATCTACACCTGAACCGTTAACTGCCTGAAATATACAACGTACAATAGGATTTGTCAGTGTTATATGGGACTACAACTTCTTAACATTTGTGTTGGCTGGTTGGGTGTTTTTGTGGCTGTACTGTTGTCTGACATCACATCACCAATAATCCAACTATTTATGATCAAATTAAGTTTTATGAATTTTAAGGATAAATTGGAAACACGTTTGTGTATGCATAAGATTTGTTTCAGTGTAAATGTACACACAGAGGACAACCTTAAGCTGGTAGAATATGATGTTAAAAACAAGATGTCAATAGTAACAATGTGTTTAGTATTTGCCCCATATACATCATTTGATTTCTAATTGTACTTATTAAACTTTAAAAAAGAAAATTAACATAATAAAACTGACAGGTCTTAAGCCTTTACAACATTAAAAACTTACTTCATTTGTGTACATCTTGTGTGCAGTAACAGCTTTTCTTAGTAAATTAGCTCTTTCCTCTTTTGATTTAGAAGGATCTTGCATTCCTTTACAGAATTCTAAAGATTCACTGGAGCAAAACCTTATTGTATCGGTTCTACCCAAATGAAATTTACGTAATGATGCTGTTTCCTAAGTGGCACATGGTTCATTATATAACCTACAATTTTAAAAAAAGAAATTATAATTGTATGTATACGAATTAATAAAATTATGATAAAGATATCTAAACTTTCCAAATATGCTTCTCAAGCAACTTATATAGTTTTATCATTTCATGCAAAATTATGTCTACATATTTATTATATATATTCCTGTTCTTTTGAATTTCATTGCTAAACTTATTCAAAATTATTATGGACAAATTATTTTGGACAAATTATTTTGGACTAATCCAAAATCTTATTCAAAATATTACACTGACCTATTAAAATCTCAAATGTAGGAATAAAGAGTTGAAATCTAATTGAAATATGCCTGAAAATATTAATTTGTTTAATAAATTAAAAACTACCCAACCGTTAAAACTCTTTAATTTTCAATAAATTGATAATAAAACAAACATACCAGTCCTTGTTGATATCACTATCTCAAAAACAAAGTAAAAACTTTGCAAACTGGCAAAATATGTAAATAATTAATAAATAATTACCAATAAATTGATAATACGAGTAATGTTTCATTTTCTGTTTACCTATAATAAGTTAATTGGAATGCCATCTGTATAAAACTATCTGGACTTAGTTTTTGTGATTTTGGGAAATTTTTGCCATATTCTGTAAATTTCAGTATAGTTAAATCAACATCATCAACAAGTCTGAAAAATTAATCTTTTACAATTAGTACATTATGAAAGATTTGTAAAATATTTACATAGGGCATCATTTAGACCATAACATAAGTTTATACACGTTATAACTTAGCTTGTAAAATATCAATTTACAACATATTAATTAATTCTGCCCAAAAAATTATATACTGCATCAGAAACAAGTCAGCAAACCTCTGACAAGACAAACAATAGTTGGTTGCTATTTTTGTAAAATTGTTTTACATCACATCAGCAATTTTTCAGCTTTTTTCAATGAAAGAAAGGAAATTGATCTCTATGTATTATTCTTAAATGAAGGACGTGTTTGAATGCAATGTGAGACTGTCTATTATTGTCTAAAATGTACTAGCAGACACTCTGAGAGACTTTGTTGTTAGTTACTAGGTCACTAAATCAGTATGTTGCAGATGAGGATACTACTTTAGTATAATTATCCATGCAGTGGGTGAACCCATCACTATTCTCTCTTCCCAATGCCGAGTGCCAGACAAAGAAGCAATATCCAAAATTTATATTCTTAAACAATGATCTGGATTAGTCGAACCCTAACTTTTCTCTCTTGATGAAACTTAAACAATAGTACAAAGTCAAACTGCAACTTCAGATATATAAACTTACGAATCTAAACTTTGTGTTGCTTCATTGATATCTTCTCTTACACTATCTGTCAAGTTAAACTGTAACTTTCTGGGTGCTTTAATATCAATTGTAGTAGATACATTCAAATTCTCTTTATTTGATTTACTAAAACAAAAATTATCATCGTATTTGTTACACCTAAACTGACAATATGAGGAGTTTCAAAAAGGTCGGATTTCCTGTAAACAAAATGGAGATGAATTATAGTGTTTTATGCACTTGGCATGCAGTTCTAGAATGGTGAGTAAAAACCAAAGTACTTCTAGAGAACAACCAATATTCTGCACACAAACAATGAAGTACATGTACTTTACAATAGGATCTCCACCAGTGGATTTTAATTCTATGCCGTGGGATATAAACGTATACTATGATTTGTAAACACATTTTAATCATATGAAATATGTATCATCTTTTATTATTTTTTTTATTTAGACGCTGTGACAAACTGCAAATCCTCTGATGTGCTCAGAAAAATATTAGATTATTGACTTTTATTTAATGCTTTATAAATGATAAATCATGCAAGTTAACAGACATTTGCAGCTGATGTTAATACAAAACTAATGCGCTTTATCTAGCTGACTTCACCTGTCGCTGACAGCTGGCAAATGTGGATACGAAAAACGAAGGATGAAACTGAAAACAAACTTTGAAAACTTTATTCTTAAAATAAATTAGGATTTGAAAGAAGATTCAAAACATACATACCAGTAATCTAAGACATGATCCACTATACCGATGATTGGTGGACCTTCAGCAGTAGTGTGTTCATAATTTAAACCACAAATACCATTTGGAGCGACAATGAACTGAAAATAAAGGAAAAATAAATATATAGAACATCAGGGAATGAATAAAAATTTTGTCCTAAAAATACTTCAGTCAATATAAAAAATTAAATTTTTCAATTTTAATCTATACATACAATGTACCTGCAGTTATAGGTCCTGGAGATATATTCTTACTGTCTATTTTATATAAAGTGTTTTTTTTACTTCGGCAGATGAGTTTTATCAAACCCACCATTTACCAAGTAAAACTTAATGCCTTTTTAAAGCAATTTATTTTGATTGAGTAGACGAATTTTACCAAATCATTTGATTTGATTTTTATCTAATGGGGTATTACGTCCCAGACAAGAATATTTTACTTACTAGTATATCAAAACTTCACCAGCTATAGATGAAGTGGCAGAAATTTAATAATTTTAAATACAGAGTAAAAATTACTGTGCATTCTTTCTATATAACAATATATTTTTTCGTGCGAAAAATAGTTCTATGGAACCCAACAATTGACGAGTAAAATTTAATGTCTATTTACAACAATTTTTTTGAGCAAAAAAGTTTTATCAAACCAGCTATAAGTAAAAATTAATGCCAATTCTATATACATTATTTTATTGCTTGATAAAAAACACCAACCATATATTACCTGTATTGTGTTTAACTGTCTAAGTTATATCTGGACCTGGTCCGATGGCTAACTACTTTTGTAAAGACCTGGTTCCAACAACTAACTACTTTGGTTAATTTACATGGTTACATATTTTTAGTTTTAAGTTATATCTGGACCTGGTCCAACGACTAACTACTTTGGATATGTTACACTGTTACACAATTTTAGTTTTAAGTTATATCTGGACCTGGTCCAACGACTAACTACTTTGGTAAGGTTACACTGTTACACAATTTTAGTTTTAAGTTATATCTGGACCTGGTCCAACGACTAACTACTTTGGTAAGGTTACACTGTTACACAATTTTAGTTTTAAGTTATATCTGGACCTGGTCCAACGACTAACTACTTTGGTAAGGTTACACTGTTACACAATTTTAGTTTTAAGTTATATCTGGACCTGATCCAATGACTAACTACTTTGGTTATGTTACACTGTTACATATTTTTAGTTTTAAGTTATATATGGACTGTTACAATGACTAACTACTTTGGTTAGGTTCCACTGTTACATAATTTTAATTTTAAGTTATATCTGGACCTGGTCCAACGACTAACTATTTTGGTTATGTCCAACGACTAACTACTTTGGTTAGGTTCCACTGTTACATAATTTTAGTTTTAAGTTATATCTGGACCTGGTCCAACGACTAACTACTTTGGCTATGTCCAACGACTAACTACTTTGGTTAGGTTCCACTGTTACATAATATTAGTTTTAAGTTATATCTGGACCTGGTCCAATGACTAACTACTTTGGTTATGTGACACTGTTACATATTTTTAGTTTTACCTGAAGAGTTTTATCAAACCAGCGATTTGCAGAATTATAATTACTGCCCAACCCATGTAACATATTTCTGGCAGCTACACTTCGTTCATCTGATAAATCCTCGGGACATTTGTTATCTATACAAACCACAAGAATACTTCGTTGTATGTCTTCAAGTATAGCTTTATTTTCTTTATCTATCAAAATAAACAAGACAAGAGTCACGGAAACTCCGTGAAAACCAGGTTTTCGTATTTCGGAGAAGGGGGTTTCAGAGAGAAATGGTACCTAGTTAACAATAATTATGGGTGATCATGTGTCTCGCAGGGACCTGTTTGATAGTAAAGGGATTCCCGTAATGGGTTAAGATTTAATATATCATATATATATATATATATATATATATATATATATATATATATATATATATATATATATATATATATATATATATATATATATATATATAAATGCATCATACATCAGAACATGTTAAAAGATTGCAATTATGAAAAATTATTTAGAAATCTGAATGTTGTTTTTTCATTTCAATATAATTTCATTAAAGAAAAGATCCATAGTGGCATCTGCACCTAAATATATTCGGAAATATCCAATTTAATGCAAATATAGTCAACATCAAAATATTTTGCTACCATAATCATTTTACAAAACTAAAATTCCATAAATAGTGAATTCTACATCTAAATGTCATCAAAAATTGCCAATTTCATGGGAAAAAATTGTAAATTTCATGCAGAAATTTTGGCTTTATTTTCATAAATAGTGAATTTTACGTCTGAAAATCATCAAAAATAGCCAATTTCATTCTAAAAATTGTAAATTTCATGCAACAATAGCCATTTTAGTGCAGAAAACACAAAGGTCAAAATGTAGGTCATGACCTTGACCTTTGATTTTGGCTTTATTTTCATCAGCATTGCTAGAAAATATGAAAGCTGAAAACCCCATGTCATTATCCTTACATATATAGCCATTTCAGTGCAGAAAACACAAAGGTCGAAATGTAGGTCATGACCTTGACCTTTGATTTTGGCTTTATTTTCATCAGCATTGCTTGAAAATATGAAAACGGAAAACCCCATGTCATTATCTTTACATATATAGCCATTTTAGTGCAGAGAACAAAGGTTGAAATGTAGGTCATGACCTTGACCTTTGATTTATGCTTTATTTTCATCAGCATTGCTAGAAAATATGAAAACTAAAAACCCCATGTCATTATCTTTACATATATAGCTGTTTTAGTGCAGAAAACACAAAGGTCAAAATGTAGGTCATGACCTTTACCTTTGATTTTGGCTTTATTTTCATCAGCATTGCTAGAAAATATGAAAACTGAAATCCCCATGTCATTATCTTCACATATGGCCAAGATATAGCTAGAGGTTGCTTATTCTGTGAAATGACCAAGCAACTGTGACCTTGACCTTTCATGTATTTATCCCAAAAGCAATCCCAACCAAGATCTTATCACAATACATGTATGTGCCAAGTTTCTTTCAAAAATGTCATTTACTTTTCAAGTTATTATCCGGAAACCAATTTTTGACGCCCGCCCGCCAACATTCGGTAATCTAAGAACCAGGTTTCTACTAAAACCTGGTTAAAAATTGATGATTATAAGGCATTGTAAATTGTTGTAATTTTCAACAAAAGTAGGAGTTAAAACAACATTTCGAAATATTTGATTTTGGGCATAAAGATAAATACTCCAATCCAATCATAAAGAGGCACCTATCTGACAATACAATAGAGATGTGGAGATATGATCTTAAAACATTTACCTTTTAAAAGTTTATTGTATGACTTTGCCCATTTATTTCTGTTTTCTGTGGTTAGAATTCCGACAGCCTCGCCAGGAGTGTTGGCCATGTCTGTTATTCGACGGAGTTGTTTATAGATTACACTTTCACTTAAAGGCTTGTTATCACTTCCATAACAGTCAAGAGAAAAGAACTGAAATTATATATATATATATATAATTATATAAAATAATGCTATGCTTGAGGGAACAAACCTTAGTTTCAAAAAAATTTCAAAAATTAAGACGGCTTAAAATTTTGCTAAAGGGTATATTTTCTGACAGCACAAAGTACTGCCTATTGAGTTATGGATAGCATCTGAAAGTTTACTCCACCAGCAGCGGTAGCTTACGGGAAGTAAATGTATAACACAAATACTTGGTAAATTTTGATGTGGCATGTGTACATTTCAGAAAATCAATCCTTATCTGTAAAACTAGGGGCCTAAAAGTTTAATAGATTAAAAACGTAAGCGAAACAGTTAAAAATTGATGAATCTAAAGTTCCAAAATTATATGAATACAAATCCAGCTAAGGAATGCTTTGAATGAAGGAACATACCTTAGTTTTAAATAATTTTTTAAAAATTAAGATGGCTGAAAATTTTGCTAAACGATATATTTTTTGACAGCACAAAGTACTGCCTACTGAGTTATGAATATATTTAGGGAGTTTTAATCCACCAGCAGCAGTACCCGCTCAGGGTAGTAAATATATAACACAAATACCTATTACTACCGGTATGTTTGTTTTAAGTACAATACTTTTAAAAAGAGGAAATTTTGATTGTTAAAGAGAGTATAGAATATCTGTGCCCATATGTAAGACACTAGTATAAAATAAGATATTCTACCCCCACCTATACCCAAATTCATATTTTTTCTTTTTTTGGTATAAAATAAGTATATGATATATAATACAGACATATATACAAAAAGATATAAATATAAAGCATTAAATCATGTGTACATGACCAGTACAAAACATTATATGAATAATACAAGAGTTGTAATTATAAATATGGTATGTAACTACAGAATATTAAGATATGTTATCTTTCCATATGACATAATTAGCAAATTTATACTTTGTTGCAATTGTTGTCTATGTACTTTGTATTGTATCATGTAACGTCTATGTGCTTTGTATTGTATCATGTAACGTCTATGTGCTTTGTATTGTATCATGTAACGTCTATGAACTATGTATTGTATCATGTAACGTCTATGTGCTTTGTATTGTATCATGTAACGTCTATGTACTATGTATTGTATCATGAAATGTCTTTGTACTTTGTATTGTATCATGTAACGTCTATGTGCTTTGTATTGTATCATGTAACGTCTATGTGCTTTGTATTGTATCATGTAACGTCTATGTACTATGTATTGTATCATGTAACGTCTATGTGCTTTGTATTGTATCATGTAACGTCTATGTACTATGTATTGTATCATGAAATGTCTTTGTACTTTGTATTGTATCATGTAACGTCTATGTGCTTTGTATTGTATCATGTAACGTCTATGTACTATGTATTGTATCATGAAATGTCTATGTACTATGCATTGTATCATGTAACGTCAATGTACTTTGTATTGTATCAGGTAAATGTTTGTCTATGTATTGTATCATGTAACGTCTATGTGCTTTGTATTGTATCATGTAACGTCTATGTTCTATGTATTGTATCATGTAACGTCTATGTACTATGTATTGTATCATGTAACGTCAATGTGCTTTGTATTGTATCATGTAACGTCTATGTTCTATGTATTGTATCATGTAACGTCTATGTGCTTTGTATTGTATCATGTAACCGTCTATGTGCTTTGTATTGTATCATGTAACGTCTATGTACTATGTATTGTATCATGTAACGTCAATGTGCTTTGTATTGTATCATGTAACCGTCTATGTTCTATGTATTGTATCATGTAACGTCTATGTACTATGTATTGTATCATGTAAGTCTATGTGCTTTGTATTGTATCATGTAACGTCTATGTACTATGTATTGTATCATGTAACGTCTATGTGCTTTGTATTGTATCATGTAACGTCTATGTGCTTTGTATTGTATCATGTAACGTCTACGTTCTATGTATTGTATCATGTAACGTCTATGTGCTTTGTATTGTATCATGTAACGTCTATCTGCTTTGTATTGTATCATGTAAATGTTTGTATATTATGTACTTAACAATAGAGTTGTATATTTATGTAGCAAATGTAATGTGCTGTGTTTGTGATTTAGATAATTTGTAAATGTGTTAAATGTTAATCTAAAAAAATATGATTCTCTGTCTGAAAACGTTAAAACTCAGTATTTAAAGATGTTACTGATAAGGCTTGATAATATTGAAATAATGAGTTCTTTATGTATCTTATAGAGTTACCTACAAATGTCTATTATGTTACAAAAGAAATCCCATAACCTACAACTGCCTATTATTTAATGAAATGGTGATTTAAAGCTGTATTTTAAGAACACAAAGAATACAATGTTTAAGACAAAAGGCTACGGCCTCAATCAATTCTTTCATTCACAGAATGGGCAGTTTTCAGTTTTTCTCTACTGCATATGTCACTATTCAAGTTACATTTTAAATTTAAAAAATTTTATAAGCAGTAATCTAATTTCTAACTTATGTAATATCATACTGCAATACAAACACAGCTTAAATGCACGTGCTCGTTTTTCATGTTATACATCAATAAACAACGTTAGCTGAAATTGTTTGTTGATGATAGTTCCAATGCAGAGGAAATTTTTTCAATTATAAAAAAATCAAGAAAAATAAAACAAATCATTTTTCTGTGTTTCAGTTTAAGTGTTTTAAATTAAATTATAAGGAATAACTTGTGTTTTTAACAAGTTTGTTGGGTCATAACATGAAAATGCACTTTAGGAAGTTATAAACCCCACCTTCACCGAGACCCCAGTCCACAATTATAAACTCCACCTTCACAATGACCCTACTATACAAAATTTTACACATCCTGCTTACACCAAGGCCACAGCTCACAGTAAAGTAATCAGTTCAAGGCCTTGGTCACAATGATCTTAATATACAAGTTTTACTTTTCGATTTAGGTTACTTAGTGGTCTTTATATACAGGTTTACAGTACGACTTAGGTTCCTAGTAAACTTCATATACAGAAATAAAAATCTACTTTCATTTCACCTCTAAGATGGAATATGTGTAATTTTATAAAAATCAGGAATCTTGACAAGAAAACAAAGATTGATTGAATGGAGTTTATATCCCAGACAAAAATATATCACTTATATTGATACGTCAACAGCTATAGGTAAAGTGGCAGCAATTTTCACCTTTCACCTTTATCGTATCGTGGCTGCCATAACATGGGGCATAGGTTTTTAAAAGTTTCATCCAAAGGATCCCGTGACTTTCATTGATAAATACCGAGTGCTTGGTGAAAGAACAGTCTCTCCCTATTTTTCAAGTCTCGGTCAGACTTGATCAGAGTTCGAGACCTGACCTCCCATTTACAAAGCAAGCACTCTACCAACTGAGCTACCTAAGTGGTACAAAATAAAGAGTTTTAACAGATTGTCATTCAATTCCTCAACATGACATCAATTATAAAGATAAAACCTTAAACTATATTGTTCTATATCAAGTGAAAGAATTAGTCATCATTTGTATAATTGAAGACCTATATTGTGATTAAATGAAATATAAATTACAACATGTTAAACTAGAGGGCCATGAAGGCCCTGGACGCTCACATGACAATGATCAGCTCAGTTTGATTTTAACAAACTGGAGATTCTATTTTTAAGAGATTTTTCTTATATTTTGACCTAGTAACCTAATTATTGACCCAAAATGACCAATATTGAAACTTAAGCTACATGTGGCTATTGTCAGTTTGTTGAAAATTTGGTCTAATATTGAGCCTTCAGAACAAAGTTTTTATATAATTGACCTTGTGACCTACTTATTGACCCAACATAACCATAAACAAACTTCAGCTAGCTTTTGTTAGGAGGATCATTCTGAGCAAGTTTGTTGAAGATTGGTCTAAAATTGAGCCTTCAGATGAGTTAACAAAGTTTTTATATAATTTGACCTAGTGACCTACATATTGACCCAATAAAACTATAAACAAACTTCAGCTAGCCTTTGTCAAGAGGATCATTCTGACCAAATTTGTTAAAACTGGGGCTTCAGGAGTGTTAACAAGGTTTTTTTTTTTATATTTGACCTAATGACCTACTTATTCTTCTAACACAGCCCGTATACAAAATTGAGCTAGCTTTTGTCAAGAGGATCATTCTGACCAAGTTTGTTGAATATTGGACTAAAATTGGGGCTTCAGGAGTGTTAACAAGGTTTTTTTATTATTTGACCTAATGACCTACTTATTCTCCCAACACAGGCCATCTACAAACTTGAGCTAGCTTTTGTCAAGTGGATCATTCTGACCAAGTTTGATGAAGATTGGACTAACATTGGGGCCTCATGGAGTGTTAACAAAGTTTTTCTTTAATTTGACCAAGTGACCTACTTATTAACCGAACATGACCTTAATAAAACATTCAGCTAGCTTTTTTCAGGAGGATCATTCTGACCAAGTTTGATAAAGATTGGACTAACATTGGGGCCTCAGGAGTGTTAACAAGGTTTTTCTATTACTTGACCTAGTGACCTTCTTATTGACCCAAGATAGGTCCATATACAATCTTGAGCTAACTTTTGTCAAGAGGATCATTCTGACCAAGTTTGATGAAGATTGGACTAACACTGGGGCCTCAGGAGTGTTAACAAGGTTTTCTCTATTATTTGACCTAGTAACCTATTTATTGACCCAAGATGGCCTGTGTTGTGTTAACAAGGTTTATCTATTATTTGACCTAGTGACCTTCTTATTGACCCAACATGACCAATATACAAGCTTGAGCTAACTTTTATCAAGAGGATCATTATTAGCAAATATGATGAATATTGAACTTAAATTGGGGCCTCAGGAGTGTTAAAAAAGTTTTTCTATTATTTGACCTAATGATCTACTTATTGACATAACATGGTCCATATACAAACTTGAGCTAACTTTTGTCAAGAGGATCATTCTGACCAAGTTTGATAAAGATTGGACAAAAATTGGGGCTTCAGGAGTGATAATAAGGTTTTTCTTTAATTTGACCTAGTGACCTTCTTATTGACCCAACATGGCCAATATATAACCTTGAGCTAGCTTTTGTCAAGAAGATCAGTCTGATTAAGATTGCACTCAATTTGTGTTCTCAGGAGTGTTAATAATCGAAATTTGACGTATGACACACGGCGGACAATGACCTATCAGAATAGCGTACTTGAGAACTTTGTGCTCAGGGGAGCTTAAAAAATAAAACAAAACTACAAATGTCCCTATTTTGTAAAGATGGCTCAAGTTTTTTTCGTTAAACCCTATAGGTCTGAATGGCCCCAATGATCTCAGTTCTAGATACAATACTGATAGAAGTAAACAGGAACTGCTTTGATTGATTTTTAATACTTACTGTTGTGTTATATATAATGGTCACATGACGTGGAGGATTTGGTTTGTCTGATGGAAAACACACCCAATCATCGTGTTTCTTACCCGGGATACGACAAGCTGACAAAATTTTATAATACTGGGTCATACATAATGGTTTTCCTCCCAACTGATCTACAGGTAATGTTTTCCTAAAACAAAAAATATATAACAATACTTATTAGAAAGAACATAAGCGTAGCATTTTATATAAGCATCGACAGGTAATGACTTCCTACAACAAAAAATACATATTAACAATACTTGTAAGCAGATCAGCATAGCCCTCCTGAAAAAACGTCCATAAAAGATCTATCAGAACAGCAGAGTAGCTCAAATGTACGTTTAGTCTCTAAAAGACACTGGCTGTTGACAAATCAGCATTGTTCAATACACATACAAACAAAAGGCCAAACAGAACATGTATGGTTCAAATACAACATTTGCCAGGAATCAGTGCAGCTGACCTGCACACACATCAATAAACAAGAAGATCTCTATTAACAACAGGATAGCCTAAATGTGTATTTAGTTTATCAAAATAAAACAGCTGTTAAAGGATCAGCATAGCTCACTTGCACAAACTAACAAAAAGCCAAGGCTTAAATTGCACTTCATTTGCATTTAAATGACAGACAGCCATTCCAGACATAATTTTGAATATGGATCAACCTTGAATTTTTTTAAAATTTACTCAGTTGTTTCAGAAGAGAAGATTTAAGAACAATGCCATACTTTAAACATACACTGTGAAAATAAGAAAATTTCAGAAAAATCTTTTAGTATGTTAATTGGATAAACAACATTTTATGTGTGAAATATGAACTAAATTGGTCCATAAATAAATCTGTAATAGCTGGTATTTTCTGTTATCTAAATGGTAGAAAATATAAATGTTAGAAGTAAGAAGTTACAGCTGTATGAAGTCGATGATATGGTCGTCTCAGAGTCACCTTTAGGAGTAAAAAGTCTGTTTCGAGAAGTTACCTATGTGTCACAACAGAATAGAAGTGATGTTTCTTATCATAGACTCTAGTAATAAAGATGAAACAGCAGGGCATACATCAATGAAAGGAGATGAAAGTAATAAATGAACCTATCCCAAAAAGTTACTTAAAAATAATAATTTGTCAAATATTCCCATTTTAAATTTATTGAGAGAGACAGGACAGCCTACTGCTTGTACATCAAATACAATTTTCAAATAATAAAACCATGACACTAGCTTCAAATATAAATCAGACAATATCATGTTTAACACAATTATATGGTATCTTATTTCATTGCTTATTCATACAAGCTTGTTTACAACTTCAACATCAGCAAATTTTGTTATTATCTGTCCAACAAATTTGACGGAAATGAACAGACATGCAGATGAATATAAATTATACTCAAAATAGTATTTTTAACAAAATTTTATTTTATTTTTTAATTAATAAAATAATATTTGCAATCCATTTTGAGCTGTACCTTGACACCATGTACGGAAATCATCTATCATACTCATCTAAAGTTATAAATAGAAATGTATATGATGTCATACTATACATATATACTATATACATTATTACCGGGTAATAAGATATTACATATGCTAGTGGAAAAAAGAAATGTAAACTTGGTTGTTGTATTATGAATTTCAAACACATGAACAAGTTTGATTTAAATTTGAAATTTAGCCAACTTTTGTGCACTGCAAAAAATGTTCTTCCATTAAAATTCAGCCAAGTGTGACCACAATTGAGGATGTATGTATGCTTTCAGCAACTTTTTAAGAATGTGTTTATCTGAGGTACCCCTGCGCTATATGATTGTTCTGATAAATCATTATAAATCAAGCATTGAAACAGAACAGGACAGATCTGTTAAACAATATGTTTGTTTTAAAGTGACTATTTAGAGTAAAATCAATTTTAAGAAGTAGATAGAGGTATGGCCATTGCTCTGATATTGCAGGGCATACACAATGTCATGTTTCTCAACAATTTGGTGCTATAATAACTTCATGTTATATTTTTCATTATTATTTTCAGCAAGAGAGAGAGAGAGAGAGAGAGAGAGGAGAGAGAGAGAGAGAAAGATTGTGCATTTAAAATGCATGGTATATAAATACACAATTTAAAAATCAATTAAAACTGTTTAAATTTAAATAGACGTCAGTGTTTGTCCTATTATATAACCTTGTAAATATACAGGTAAAACTTTAAACCCAGGTAGATAACAAAGACATACTACCTGAACACCTCTATTGTAACCATGGTTAAACTACAACAAGGAAGTAAAAATAAACAGGGTTACCTGTGAGAAATTACACAGATATAGACTGAGAAGTGGAAGTATAAATACCCTAGGTACGCCATCTTGTCGGCCAAATCAGAAGCAGTGTAACAGATACAGACTGAGAAGTGGAAGTATAAATACCCTAGGTACGCCATGTTGTCAGCCATATCAGACATAACAGTGTAGCATATACAGACTGTTAAGCCAAAGTTAGACTATCTTTATCACTTTATCTTCACAACTTTTTACGGAATTCTGCAATCTAAATTCGGAATATCTGAATACACATTTTCCAGAGACATCAGGAGACCCTGAATAATTTCGGATTAACTTTTACTAAGAACTGTAACAGAAAAACAAGTTTTATCAAGTGTTATTTTGGAAATAGATTCTGAAGAAAAACTGAAATGCTAAACAAGACAAATCACTGTTAGATCAAACACTGATTCAGGACATAAACTATTGTTTCACTTGGATACGTTAGTTACCAGTGACAACAAATTTTAAATAAGTCAATATGGCAGAGGGTGGAGGATATCGTCAGGTACACCTCAGGGAAGCTGAAAAACCGGTATGTGACATGTGTAAAGCACAATCAGACATCCAGTTATCAAAATGTTTGGATTGTAACATGTATATTTGTGAACCATGTATTAATCTTAGTCATAAAACAATTCCATACTAAAAAATCACACCATTATTTCTAGAGTAGAACGTGAACCAAATATGATTTTAAACACCTCCAAAATGTGTAAATCTCATCGAAACGAAGTCGTCATGTACCACTGTTCAACGTGTAATGACTTAATTTGTTCTGAATGTG
Source organism: Tegillarca granosa (assembly GCA_029721355.1). Taxonomy (NCBI): domain Eukaryota; kingdom Metazoa; phylum Mollusca; class Bivalvia; order Arcoida; family Arcidae; genus Tegillarca; species Tegillarca granosa. The sequence continues at coordinate 1,567,947 of JARBDR010000908.1, read as the reverse complement.
TAATTGAAACCCACAAGAAACACGAGTTTACAAAAATCAAAGCTTTTGCACAGAAAAAAAGAAAAAGTCTAAAAGTTCACATAAATACAGCAAACAATGAAATGATTCCAACAATGACACAAGGAATTGATAAATTAAAAGAACAAAGAAATATAAACCATAAACATAAGGAAGACAATTTACGCAAACTCCAGATCCAGATAAAAAAAATAACATCTGAATTGGAAAAAGTGGGTAAAGAATATGAAGCTGAATATATCAAACATTATCAGAAGGATGAAGACAAAATGGAGGCAATAGAAACCAAATTAACCAAGGATATATCCGAGATCCAGACAATGATTCGTGACTTTGACACAATATACCAAACAGGATCAGACATAGAAGTCATCAGAGCAGAAAAGGTAATGGCAGAGAAATTAAAACTACCTCAAGCTGATAACCCTACCAACATGGATACACAGGAAGATCTACCAATCTTTATTGAGGGTAAAATTGACAACAAAATAATTAAAACCATGTTTGGATATCTACAATCAAGTACAAATAAATTTACCTATAAATCTGAACCAGTCCAATCTATCTGTCCATTAACAGACAACACTGCCTTCATCCGTTATGGTGGTTTACCTTACATTGATAGAGTTACTGTTGATGGAAAGTTACAACAGACAATAAAGTTAGACTTTAAAGTTATTGATTTCATCCTGACATGTCAAGGAGATGTCATGGCTACACCTGCAGACAGTGATCCAAAAATCTACAGACTGACAAAGGAAGGAGTTATAACTGACACCATTAGTACAGGTAAATTACTACCTCATGGTCTGTGTGAGACAAAAGATGGCCATGTACTTGTTAGTCTGGTAGATGGATTGTCATACAACATAAATAAATCCAGCAGAAGAATTGTTTCCAAGATAACTTTGAAGGGTAAATTTTTACAGACATACGAGTACAATAATGGATCTAGGATATTTACTGTGCCTTGTGGTGTATCAGAAAATATCAATGGAGACATGTGTATTGTAAACAGGACAAGTGTAACAACTGGACATCTGATCATACTGGACAATAGTGGACAATTAAAGTTAACTTATAATGGTCAACAACTGGATAAAGAATTCTTACCTATTTATGTTAAATGTGACACAGTAGGAAATGTTCTAGTTAATGATTATTACAACCAGAAAGTTCACATGTTAAACAGTCAGTATCAGTTTGTTAGGTTTGTCATTACAGAAAACATGTTAAGTGATCGTCCCTCATCTCTGGCTGTTGACAACAAAACAGGTGTATTATGGGTGGGGGACTTTAAGGGAAATATATATACAACTAAGTATAGAAAATAATGACACACTTCACTTGATTATGGTTATGGTTGAGGATTATTACTGTAAATGATGGGGCTCACATAAAGGGAATTTAAATGTGAAATAATGAAACAGGCCAATGGATGACAGTTATGGTGGTATATGTGTGCAGAGGATAGGGAGGGAATCAATTTGGGAATATTTACATGTAAAATAATTAAACATCTGATATAGGGAGGGGAGGGGTCAAATGGGGAATTTTCACATGTGAAATAATTATAGAGTTTATTGTATTTTGGTTTATGTGTTGAGGGTAGAGGAAGGGGAAAATTCAGATAAAATGATACAGTTTATTGTATTTTTGTTTATGTGTGAAGGGTAGAGAAAGGGGTTCACATGGGTAAAATTTACACTTAAAATAATGATACAGTTAATTGGATGTCTGTTTATGTGTAGGAGGGGAGGTGAAGAGGGTCAAATGGGGGAACATTTACATGTGAGATAATTATACAATTAATGAGGTGTTGGTTTATGTATGGCGGGGAGGTGGATAGAGTCACATGGGTAATATTTACAGTTAAAATAACAACACAGTTTACTGGATATCTGTTTATGTGTAGAGTGGAGATGGAGAGGGTCAAATGGGGGAACATTTACATGTGAGATAATTATACAATTAACTAAGTTGTTGGTTTATGTATGAAGGGGGAGGTGGAGGGGGTCACATGGGTAATATTTACAGTTAAAAAACGACACAGTTTACTGGATATCTGTTTATGTGTAGAGTGGAGATGGAGAGGGTCAAATAGGGGAACATTTACACACAATTAAGTGAGATGTTGGTTTATGTATGGAGGGGAGGTGGAGGGGGTCACATGGGGAAAATGTGCATGTGAAATAATCACAATTTTTTATTTTGGCTTAGGTATGAAAAAGGTCACATGGGTAATATTCACATATGAAATAATGGTACAGTTTATTAGATGTTGCTTTATGTGTGGAGGAAAGGGGAGAGGGTCACATGGGGATTTTTTTTTGCAGTCATAACACTTGACCACATTTTGTTTTTATTTGCTATTATTTTTTCTTTATATGACGCTGTTCTCACTATTGCTAGGCACAATAAGAAATACAACACTTATATTCAATTTGATGTTAAAACTTAAAACAAGTATAAAGTTATAAGCACTGCATAATATCTGGCTTCTGTTATATGGCTAAAACTTTTATTTTTATGTTTTTTACATTGTAATAATCTAAGAATGTTTATATTTTAAAAATAGCTTGGTTCCACAAAAGTTTGTCTAAATTTTTTGTTTATATTATAATTATTTAAATTAACTGCATAGCTGGCATAAGTATTACATATATCTTAGAGGTGATACTGTAAAATTGTTTATTTTTGTCATGTCCGTATGTTATTCGTTTTTATTTTATGGAAACTCTGACACACAGATTCACATAATGATGAATTATAGATACAACAATTTCAATATTAAATCTTAACCAAAAGAATTTTATGACTCCGTGAAATTGCCTTTGTTTGTTTTTCCAAAATTAAACAATCAAAAAAAAAAGTAAATAAATAAAAAAAAAAAAAAAAAAAAAAAAAAAAAAAAAAAAAAAAAAAAAAATAATAATAATAATAATAATCAGTTTTTGGATGGTGGCAAAGACCCAGTTATCTTTAACTTATATTGTGGCAGTCAGTTTTTGATTGGTGGCAAAGACCCAGTCATCTTTAACTTATATTGAGGCAGTGAGTTTTTGAATGGTGGCAAGAAACTCTGTCAATTTTACAATTTTACCTTACGTTGTGGAAGTCAGTTTTTGAATGATGGCAAAGACCCAGTTATCTTTAACTTATATTGTGGCAATCAGTTTTTGATTGGTGGCAAAGACCCAGTCATCTTTAACATATATTGTGGCAGTCAGTTTTGGATGTTGGTAAAGACCCAGTCATCTTTAACTTATATTGGGGCAGTCAATTTTTTGTTTGGTGGCAAAGACCCAGTTATCTTTAACTTATATTGTGGCAGTCAGTTTTGGTTGTTGGTAAAGACCCAGTCATCTTTAACTTATATTGTGGTAGTCAGTTTTGGAAGTTGGTAAAGACCCAGTCATCTTTAACTTATATTGCGGAAGTCAGTTTTTGATTGGTGGCAAAGACCCAGTCATTTTTAACTTATATTGTGGCAGTCAGTTTTTGATTGGTGGCAAAGACCCAGTCATCTTTAACATATATTGTGGCAGTCAGTTTTGGATGTTGGTAAAGACCCAGTCATTTTTAACTTATATTGGGGCAGTCAATTTTTGTTTGGTGGCAAAGACCCAGTATCTTTAACTTATATTGGGGCAGTCAGTTTTGGATGTTGGTAAAGACCCAGTCATCTTTAACTTATATTGTGGCAGTCAGTTTTAGATTTTTGTCAAAGACCCAGTCATCTTTTACTAATATTGTGGCAGTCAGTTTTGGATGTTGGTAAAGACCCAGTCGTCTTTAACTTATATTGTGGCAGTCAGTTTTGGATGTAGGTAAAAAACCAGTCATCTTTAACATATATTGTGGCAGTCAGTTTTGAATGATGGCAAAGACCAAGTCATCTTTAACTTATATTGTGGCAGTCAGTTTTGGATGTTGGTAAAGAACCAGTCATCTTTAACTTATATTGTGGCAGTCAGTTTTGGATGTTGGTAAAGAACCAGTCATCTTTAACTAATATTGTGGTAGTCAGTTTTGAATGATGGCAAGACCAAGTCATCTTTTATTTATATTGTGGCAAACATTTTTCATTTATTGCAAAGACCAAGTCATCCTTAACCTTTATTGTGGCAGTCCGTTTTGGATGGTGGCAAAGACCCAGTCAACTTTAACTCATATTGTGACAGTCAGGTTTTTAAATGGTAACAAAGACCCAGTCATCTTTAAATTATATTTTGACAGTCAGTTTTTGACCGGTGGTCAAGGTCCAGTCAAGATGCCTTAACTTATATCAAGATCGTTATTTCTATATGGAGTTGACTGCAGTATATCAGTCAAGATTTTTTTTCTTTCATGTTACAGTCGACTTCAGTGTCAAATTTTTGCAATCGAGTATCTTTCACTTTTACATGTACCAAGAGTATCAAGAGTGTAATTTCTACTGCAGAGACCACTGTGGTAGCTCAGTTGGTAGAGTGCTCGCTCAGTAAGTGGGAGGTCGTGGGTTTGAACCCCGGCTGGGTCTGAAGACTTGAAAGTGGGTAGTGGCTGTTCTTTCGCCAAGCACTAGGCATTATGGAATGAAGTCTTTTGGATGGGAACTTAAAACAAACAAGGTCCCATGTCACAGCATGGCACGGTTAAGAACCCTGCTGTAAAATGCCATCAGTGCAATGCACAGGCAAAATTTCTGCACTTTCGCCTATAGCTGGCTACATCTCCATATAAGTGAAATATTCTTGACTGGGACGTTTAACACCATTACTCAACTCAACTCTACTGCGGAGAAGACTTGTTGTTGCAATTTGTTTTCGTATGGTGGAGAAAATTAAGCAAAATTTATTTCACTTATGTCAAGATTGTTGATAAATGGCTTTTTACAACACTGTCAAGTTTCATTCACTTATACTGAGATGGTCCGTTCCGGGATGGGGAAGGAAACTGGAATCCCTGAGGAAAATCACAAGCAAACAGACAAACTTTCCTAGGATTTATCAAAGTGGAATTGGAAGTCCTGTGATTCTCAATTGCATGTTTTTAAGCAATCGAACACCAAGGTCCCATTTTAATTGTGAGGAAACTGAGGTAGTAAATTCTGGGATGGGAAAAGAAAGCGAAACGCCCGAGAAAATTAACCAACCATCGACTTGAAAACTGACAGACTTTCTTTTACTAGAATCTATGTGAGTCGGATCAAATGCACTGTCATTCCTAATTGCATGCTTTGGACCACTCAATCTCCAAGGTCCCGTTTTTATTGTGGAGCAAACTGGAGTAAACAGGTTAAGATTCTTTCACTAATACCACCTCAGTGACTCAGAGGTAGATCTTGTGTCATCTTTAAAAGCAAACAATCATGGGTTTAAACTTTAGCTGGGTCATACATAAGACTTTAAGATACTGCTTCCTTGCCTGTGAGTTTGTATTGAAGTGCAAATTGTATCAAATGGTTCTAAGGATATCAGGATAATAGTATTGGTAAAGAGTTGTGCTTTTGGTATACTGACTTTTTGAGCTGGCACGTTTAATTCGCGGTTAGGATTAACTAGTATAAACAGACCATGACAATACTTGTATAACTCATCCTTACACAATTTTGTTCTTAAATCAATAATAAGACTATAATAATCTTGTTCTCATTGTAAATTACTAATGCGACATTAAGCAACAATACACCCAACCACTAACCAGTCAAGATTCTCCTGCTTTCAGTAAGGCAGTCATTTCTAGGATGGTCAAGCAACCCCGGTCAAGATTCTCCTGCTTTTAGTAAGGCAGTCATTTCTAGGATGGTCAAGCAGCCCAGTCAAGATTCTCCTGCTTTTAGTAAGGCAGTCATTTCTAGGATGGTCAAGCAACCCCGGTCAAGATTCTCCACTTTCAGTAAGGCACTTATTTCTGGGATGGTCAAGCAGCCCCAGTCAAGATTTTCCTGCTTTTAGTAAGGCAGTCTATTTCTGGGATGGTCAAGCAGCCCCAGTCAAGATTTTCCTGCTTTTAGTAAGACAGTCATTTCTGGGATGGTCAAGCAGCCCCAGTCAAGATTCTACTGTGTATACTACGACAATTATTTCCAGGATGGTAAATGGAGAGGAAAAGGCAGAAAGTGACTTTTTAAATCTATTATCGAGATGGCTTACATATATGTTTAGGAGCCAGTTAAGATTTAGTGGCACTATTCAAGGAATTATCCTAAAAAGAAATTCAAACAATAGCACTGGTGATGCAGAATCTAAGTTGCTAATAATATTACGTATTAGTTACTTTATGAAATCATCAAGAACTGGTCATGCATATTGTAAACCTTTAGAAGTATGAAATAGACATGTGAAGATGTAACTAAATGCAGATTTGCAATGTAAGATAACTAAATTGTATCTAAATGATAAAAACATTCCTCTGCAAGTCCTCTCTGCCTTTTACCTTAAGTCCTTCTTATAAGTGGAGCATTATCACAATTAAAATAAAGCTTTAATTCAGTTTGTTTAAGATTCGCTAAATATCAACAGTTTAAAAAAGCGAATGACGAAAAAATAATAAGTTCTTAGCCAAAACAAATTCCAGACTTCCGGATCCTAATAATCTATGTGATTTTGATCTAATGAAAAACTTAGAAATAAAATTAATGAGAGTACAGTTTGATCAATACAAAATCATTTCAGAAAGTTCTCACAAAATCTGATTTCTCTGTCTCCACCCATGTCCATAAATAGATTATACTCTCATAACCAAGAACTGTCAATGCATTTGTTTGATAAATTTATTTTAGTGCACATTATTGTCGCAATTATTTTACTTATTTGCGAATCATGAGAAAAGAACATGCACACGAAAATTTCATGTTTTTACTAATTCGGGAATTACGAGAAAATTACATGCGCCTGAAAATTGCATGTTTTACAGTACTGTAATCATCATATTTACTATTTCTGACATAAAAACAATTTGATGATGAATTATGTTAAAACATACATCACACTAAACCTAACAGAAACAAATAACTTATTCAAATTTGACTATTTTCACAGGAAAAATTTAGCTTCCTAAGGTGTAAACAAAAGTATACAAAATCTGTCTCATTATTTTAATAATTATTGTGTTTATAACATTATTATAAAGCTGACTTAGATTTTGTAATATATAAGTTGTGGTATGAATTAACAGAGTTTGTTAAAATATCATTTTTAAAAATTCAACATTTAGTTGTTAGGTGTAGGGGAGATAATCTTTCCAATATCTTCAAAACAGAATACAAGCATTTGAATTTTTCTTCATCTTAAAGTCTCATACAATTTATGTGTAGTTAAAAGAAAAGATATTTTAACACATTTCATGGATTTTGGGTAAATGGTGAGCGGAAACGGAGACACTATAAGGTCAGTCTTCCATTTAGTCTGGGCCGGATGAGGAAACCAGAAGTTCATGATAATATAACCCTAGTAAACACTAAAGCTAGGAACAAATATCTGAGTCTTTGATAAATGATTGTTGTCTGCGGCAATGGGAAATTCATCCGAAAATTGTCAGACAAAATTGTGAAAGAGGATAACTAACTTACCAATCTGCACCTTGTAGTCTAATACACCTGTAATTTACCTGGCAGTATACCTGATAAATACACAGGTGAAATGCTAAGATTCAACCAAAGAAAAGAACAAATATCAACTCATCAAATGATTGTGTAAAATCTAATGGAGTAATCTTTATAAGTCATCAACCTGGCTGTACATCCACCTGGAAATTTATCAATTTTCAAAACGCACAACAAAACCATATGATATCATGTTTTTTTGTATATTTAATCACACTTATTGAAATACATATTTTATCAATATATATTAAATGAAGCTGTTTATAAAAACGTGATTATTATTCATTATTATAATACATGTATCACAAGTACATTCTTTATATTCTACAATCAATTAAAAAAACTGTCTCACTCTTCTGGGATTTTGGTGACCGAGTTGTCCGGGGCATTTACGGATCCCAGTTCCTTTCACTATCTACATTCGAATGTAGTTTAGGCAGATCCTTGTTCGAGAGAGTTCGACAGTTTACTTGCCAAAGGTCTGTTTGTTATTCAGACATCCTGGTTTTCTTCACTTTTTCTGAACTGATCGCCTTGGATACTAGTAAAAAAATCTTGTCTGTGGTATTTACCATTTATCTAATCCAATCCTTCACAAACACATTGTAAATATAACCATGCTAAATGTACAGAAGAAAAAGACTTTGTCTTAGGAATGAAAAAACATATTTTTCAGATCACTTGCCAAAATTCAATGGTGTTTTTTAAATATATCAAAAATTACAAATTTCATAATTCTGAATAATAATGACTTACAAAATTACATGTATTGACTGGCTGAGTAACTGGCAATATATCCTGATTTTACCTGTACTTTAAGAGTATTACTTAAAAAAAATGTGTTAAAATTTTATAACTCAAAATAAGATAATGATGTTAACTTATTTGGAAAATATTTTACAAGTGACCTATATTTCTTACTTAAATTTTGAAAAGTTACATGTAAACTGCCGAAAACCTTCATATTTGTGTCCTTTTAAGAAGCTCTTGTCTTAATTTAACTAAGATTTCTTGTTTTGTGTTTCTCGCTAACCTTGTCAGAATGATTGTTTATGTAAATATATAACAAAATACCTGCTAATTGTATGACCTCTATGATGTAACAGTTATTTCCCTTATATTGGTAACCATCACTAGCAGATAATGTACCCTTGCAAGTTAACCTATTGCTATATGCCAGGATTTTCTTTAAACGTTGAGTTATTATAATATATACAGTATATATTGGTGTGTGTTTTGTTAATTTCACTTCAAATAACATTTAATCTGACTGACAATCAAAATAGTGGAGTGAAGTGGACAAACAGTCTGGTTCCTGTAAAAATCATTTCATTATGTAAAGGCGGTCAGATCTATGATGGTGAACTTGAGTACCCAGTGAAAAACATTCTTTCGCAAGCTAACCAACAAACTTTCTCACACTAGAATCTGTCAGAAAAGGATTTCCAAGTAGGATGTGTGGTGTGTAGTGCAAGGTTTAGGCCACTTGACCACCAAAGCCCTGAAAATCAAAAAAGTTACTGCTAAGTAACTTAAATCTTGAAGTCAAATGGACTGACAAAGAAATTAAAATTGGAGAAAACATAAAGCTGTGTTTATAGGACAAGACCAGAATGATGAACAAATAATAAAACAAAATCATTAATATTAAAATTGCAGTAGAGCTTTAATAACTTATACTGCCCAAAACATGGGATAGCGACTTCGAGTTATCAGGGTTTGGGTTTTCAAGTTTGTATAATTGTATTATTTAAACAGAAAACTGGTCAGAAAAAGAAATGACTTAGAGATATCCATGGATCTCGAGGTATTGCAATTCAAGTTTTTAAAGTTCTAATGTAATTACCAGATTTCAGAATAATAAAATATTGTGATAGAATATTTTAACAAATAACAAAATGTTCATAAATAGATTCCATTTAAAAAATAAAATAAATTAAATTATACAAAATGAAATTAATTTTTGTTTTTGCTATAGGAATTGCAAGGAATTAGAAATTTTTGAAGTATAACATAAATGGCATAAGAAATGGGCAAAAAATAAAATTTCAAGTGATTTCATTTTTCAGAAATATCATTTTATTGATCAATTTTATATATCATCTACACAAAACAGATTACCTGTAATGTTTGATTCAGGTTAAAGTGAGATATTTGAAAGAACAGAAAATTTTAAAGATATAAAATAAATTGCATTCATAATTGGCAAATCATAATATTTTTACAGATTCAAAAATTTAATTTCATAACGATTGCATGATGTAAAACCCAAACAATCAGTAAAACTGTCTAGAATGTTTGTTTACATTGTTTGATAAATGAGGTTGTATAAAAAATTATAAATAATTACATCATTTTACTTCTATTAACTGTCATTATTCAGGTTGTTTTAAGAAACCCTTGTGTCATTCATACTTTTCAATGGATACTATAGTAAATGAAAATAATAAAAGAAGAATTTTGTTAAGGACACTCCTACAATTTAAGTATTAACATGCACATTTAGTTAGTTTTTTTTTTTTTTACACAGACCTATGACATAGACTATAAAAGCCATTACAATATAGATTACTTATCCTCAGTTTCACAATTATTCCTTAACTTAGATATTTTGTTAACTTATGTCCTGAGTATTTGAAATCTGAATACTTTTGTGAATTGTTAAAATATTCAAGATTTTATGATTTTGTGCTAAAGGTCACTAGAGCCTATTATAATATCAGTATTTTCTATGCCTAAAATGTTTATTCAAGTTCAAAAGAGATGTCAAAACTCGTCAGATTTACATGGAAGTTAAGAAAAGCCTTCCGTAAGGAATTATTGTGAAACCGAGGCTTGCGAATTCTAATCTGGAGAAAGTTGCGATCCTGGAGACAGATGTAAAACTATCAAATATACAAATAAATAAATAAAGAAATATCAAGAATCTGAAAACAATTATTTAAGTGTGATCCAATTAACAAAGCTTTCCAGACTGACCAATCTATTACTGCTCTTTGTACAAATGGAATGGATACTAAGCGATAACGCAAATAAAAACCACAACCTTATAGCACCATAACATTCCAATATCAGTATTATCCCTGAGTGTAACATTGGTACTATAATTTGGCTTGTATAGATCCAGCTAGGGTATCTCTCATATCTCTGAAACTGTCTTTTAATGCACCAATCATTTTCTTTGAGTCTGTTTGAGGACTATTATTAAATGCTGATACACCAATCAGAATTTGTGTTTCTTGTGGGTTATAACAAAGTCCATAACCGTCAGGGACTACAGGACCAAACACTAAAACTGCTTCATATTTGGCTGGAACCTAAAAATAAAAAAAAAATGAATCAATGAGTGTACACTGTAACCTTTACAATGAGACACCATGTAATGACTCAACACTGAAAATGCTTCATATTGGGCTGGAAACTAAAAATAAAAACGCTTCAGTGAGAGTATATGTTAAACTTAATATTTAGTTACTAAGTAAAGTTCTGTAAACAACCAAAGTAGCTCAGTTAGTAGAGTGCTGGCTTCATATGTTGAAGGTTAGGGTTCAAATCCTGGCTGATTCTGAACAAAAAATAAAAATGGGTAGTGAATGTTCCTTTAGCATTCAGCATTTGGAAATAAGATCCTAAAATCGATGCCGCTTGTTATGGGTATTATTCCACGTCAACAAACCAACTGTTCACATTGCCCATAGCACACCGCAAAGGAGTTTGAAATGCAAAGATACTTCGTCTTAATTATTATTTCCTACAACTATCTTATCTCCATAGTAACGTAAACGGTTCTATAAAATCTAAAGACCTAACCCTGCTTGCCTTCAAACACAGCCCATCCAAAAGTATATGTTAACCATAATTTATCCATGATGTAAATGTTGTGATCTGAGGTGAATATTAAGCTGAAAATTAAACTAACATCCAGTACAATATTGGATTTGATGCTTAATTTGACTCTAAAGCTTTCATCTGTCTGGTGGAAAATCAACGACGAGTGATTTCAATGTCACATGCACCCGGTGACCCATGATGTCACTGTTACCTTACCTGGCTTGTTGATAATTTAAAATAGGTGCTTGTGGTATAAGCAGTGTCCATGTGTAAATCTGGTACATTCATACCACTCTCTATTGCAGCAAGTTTTAAACCAAGTAAATGTCGATCTACACCTGAACCGTTAACTGCCTGAAATAAACAACGTACGATAGGATTGGTCAGTGTTATATGGGACTACTACTTCTCAACATTTGTGTTGGCTGGTTGGGTGTTTTTGTGGCTGTACTGTTGTCTGACATCACATCACCAATAATCCAGCTATTTATGATCAAATTAAGTTTTATGAATTTTAAGGATCAACTGAAAACATGTTTGTGTATGCATAAGATTTGTTTCAGTGTAAATGTACACACAGAGGAAAACCTTAAGCTGGTAGAATATGATGATAAAAACCAGATGTCAATAGTAACAATGTGTTTAGTATTTGCCCGCATACACATCATTTGATTTCTAATTGTGCTTATTAAACTTTAAAAAAGAAAATTAACATAATAAAACTGACAGGTCTTAAGCCCTTACAACATTAAAAACTTACTTCATTTGTGTACATCTTGTGTGCAGTAACAGCTTTTCTTAGTAAATTAGCTCTTTCCTCTTTTGATTTAGAAGGATCTTGCATTCCTTTACAGAATTCTAAAGATTCACTGGAGCAAGACCTTATTGTATCGGTTCTACCCAAATGAAATTTACGTAATGATGCTGTTTCATATGTGGCGCATGGTTCATTATATAACCTACAATTTTAGAAAAAGAAATTGTAAATGTATGTATAGAAATGAATAAAATGATCAACATATCTTAACTTTCCAAATATGCTTCTCAAGTAACTTATATGTCTACATATTTATTATATATATTCCTGTTCTTTTGAATTTCATTGCTAAACTTATTCAAAATTATTTTGGACAAATTATTTTGGACAAATTATTTTGGACTAATCCAAAATCTTATTCAAAATATTACACTGACCTATTAAAATCTCAAATGTAGGAATAAAGAGTTGAAATCTAATTGAAATATGCCTGAAAATATTAATTTGATTAATAAATTAAAAACTACCCAACCGTTAAAACTCTTTAATTTTCAATAAATTGATAATAAAACAAACATACCAGTCCTTGTTGATATCACTATCTCAAAAACAAAGTAAAAACTTTGCAAACTGGCAAAATATGTAAATAATTAATAAATAATTACCAATAAATTGATAATACGAGTAATGTTTCATTTTCTGTTTACCTATAATAAGCTAATTGGAATGCCATCTGTATAAAACTATCTGGACTTAGTTTTTGTGATTTTGGGAAATTTTTGCCATATTCTGTAAATTCCAGTATAGTTAAATCAACATCATCAACAAGTCTGAAAAATTAATTTTTTACAATTAGTACATTATGAAAGTAATGTAAAATATTTACATAGGGCATCATTTAGACCTTACATAAGTTTATACACGTAACGGTTATAACTTAGCTTGTAAAATATCAATTTACAACATAATTAATTCTGCCCAAAAAATTATATACTACATCAGAAACAAGTCAGCAAACCTCTGACAAGACAAACAATAGTTGGTTGCTATTTTTGTAAAATTGTTTTACATCACATCAGCAATTTTTCAGCTATTTTCAATGAAAGAAAGGTAATTGATCTCTATGTATTATTCTTAAATGAAGGACGTGTTTGAATGCAATGTGAGACTGTCTATTATTGTCTAAAATGTACTAGCAGACACTCTGAGAGACTTTGTTGTTAGTTACTAGGTCACTAAATCAGTATGTTGCAGATGAGGATACTACTTTAGTATAATTATCCATGCAGTGGGTGAACCCATCACTATTCTCTCTTCCCAATGCCGAGTGCCAGACAAAGAAGCAATATCCAAAATTTATATTCTTAAACAATGATCTGGATTAGTCGAACCCTAACTTTTCTCTCTTGATGAAACTTTAACAATAGTACAAAGTCAAACTGCAACTTCAGATATATAAACTTACGAATCTAAACTTTGTGTTGCTTCATTGATATCTTCTCTTACACTATCTGTCAAGTTAAACTGTAACTTTCTGGGTGCTTTAACATCAGTTGTAGTAGATACATTCAGATTCTCTTTATTTGATTTACTAAAACAAAAATTATCATCTTATTTGTTACACCTAAACTGACAATATGAGGAGTAACAAAAAGGTAGGATTTCCTGTAAACAAAGTGGAGATGAATTATAGTGTTTTATGCACTTGACATCCAGTTCTAGAATGGTAAGGAAAACCAGAGTACCTGTTGAAAACTACCAACATTCTGCGGGCAAACAATGAAGTACCTCAAATTAGGATCTCCACCAGTGGGTTTTGATTTTATGCCGAGGGATATACACATACTATTTTTTGTAAACACACATATAGCAACATTCTGCCAAAATATCGGCTTATCTAGATAGGATAAGTCATGTTTTACTTTTAATATCTAATAGTAAGGTCTAAATTTTCAGGAAATATCGTTATGTTGAAGTGAGAGAAAATGTTGCGGGTGATTAGAGTAAAGCTGATGCAGGAACAAGGAAAATGTGTCATGTCTCTGGAAAGGGGACGGAGGTTGGGGTTAACTCCTGTCAAAAGCAATTTTTAACATTATCTTATCCGGCAAATTAGCCTCCGGAACGGAACATGTTTTCTTTGTAAAAAAGTAGCAAATACATAATCTTTAAAAGAAAACAAATGTAATAATATTTGTTATGTGGATATTGAGATTGCATCGGTGCATCCACCTTAGCTCAACGTGTAGTCATACAAATAACGAGACACATGACTACCAACACGCTCATTTTATTAAAACTAAACATGTGGGGGTTTACCCCTGTATATCACGGGTTTATTAAGTCCATGAAGGGAGATCACTCCAACTGTCTTACAGCACAAACACTGCAAAATGTTACAACAAAATCATCTATTGAAACTTCTTTACTTGTTTTCAACCAACTCTAATCTACTTTAAGTTGTTAACATAAAACATTTGCATTATTTTTAAACTTTTGATTTTTTTAACAAATCTTGTTAGCTATGAGATGTTGTTATTTTTTTTACACACAGACCCTTTGACAATATTGCAAAACTTATATGCTTTGACAAATATTAGATTACTGTCCTTTGTCTAGTGCATTATAAATAATACTGGACTATTTCTCTCGACAAACTGCCGCATTCAACATGTACAGAATGACAAAGAGTTAATGTATAGCTCAATTTACTTTATTAGTACTACTTTTCACCTGTTCGCAGGTGATTACCTTTCTATATAAATTATTATTCATAGTATCTATATGTATATATACAGGTAGCTTACTTAAGATATACTATATAGTCTGGTTCAGATTTAAATTTTGGGGTCCAAAACAGGATAATCACTGCGGCTAAAATAAAACTGCGCTAATAAAACTGTCATTTTGAAATTTTTATGAGCTAACACAAAGGGGTTTACTATTCACCATGCAAGTTATCAGAAAATGGCAGCTGATGTTGATACAAACTAGAGTACTCTATCTGGCTGACTTCACCTGTCGCTAGCAGTTGACAAACATGGATACGGAAAACAAAGGATTAAAATTAAGACTAACTTTTAAAATCAAAGTACTGAAAGTACTGAAAGCAGACGACTAACTGATTGCAACATACCTCATTACTGATCATGACCAGTATCAGTAATAAATCATAAATCAAATTAATGAGCATCAAATAAAATAAGAGAATATATGACTGAATGTTTAGTCTGTAGAGATTAATTCTATATATTCCACCGTAGAAAGAGATGTTTCCAAACATGATGCCATTATCAAAAATTTTCTTTATCCTAACCAAAATATTATCTGCTTAATAAATTGATCCAACATGTAGCATGTTATATGTTTTTATACACAATATCTAATAAGGTAACAAATGTATTGAAACATCGGCCAACATTAATTTTGATAGAAATTCAATGTACCATCAAAGTTAATTGATGTGGAAAGAAAACACATTTCATGAGTATTTTATTATTTTTTTTATGGTAAAGTAAAGAATTTTTTTTAACTCGTGTCTCTCACCAAAGTTTATGACAAATGAAAATTAATGAACATGCTGAATAAATTTCATTTTAAACCATCATCAATGCAAAATTATCCCAAGATTTATATTTGTCAATGGATATTCAGTCCATAACAAACTTTTAATGCCATGATGTGTTCCGTTAATACAAGACATAAAGTTACTTGCACTTAATTATATCAGTTCTGAATTATTTATTTTATTTTATTTTTTTTTCCACATTTCTTTCAACCAAAAAAATGTACAATATAAAGGCACAAAAATCTAGCATGCATAAGTATGTTTTAACAAGACACAATGGCATATACATTTAAAGCTGCGTTAAGTTTACCAATTTTCTGAATCTTTTTGATTTTCTAAAAAAATATTTTTCAAAAAATAGATATCTTCTAACCACGATCCGTGACATTCATTTTCTAAAATTTCATTCCTTTTAGCTGTAAATAAACGAAATCCTCTGACCGGTTGGTCAGTGTTCCACGATGGTAATTATGAGCTTGGAGCATGCCCATGGATGTACGGAAAAGCCTTGAATCGAAAGTGAAACATGACAGATTGCATTAATTGTCCTTAATTAATATCCAGATGTATTTGAAACGGTGTTATTTATCCCTTACTAAGTCACAAATGACAAATTCATGAAGTTCTGTGTTTAATTTATCGTATTTCAACATTTTGAAAGTTGTGTTTAAATCACCCGGGTTTTGATGACATAACCATGTTCTAATAGCACTGTTTTAATTTTTTCTTTGGAAAACTTAATGCAGCTTTAAGTATCAGATCAAATCTGCTTTAGTAATGTTACTGCTTTGTATGAAAGTTATGTCAGTTTCCATGCAAATGGGTGATATATGTTCCCTTTAACTTGCATTTGAAAATCCAATATGCAATGAAATAATATTGACTAAACGTTTAACACCATTCTACTACATTTCTGACACGGAATTTCAAAGGCTCTGCCATAGCTTATCCAAGGTTTCACATTGCAGTCAAACCCATTTTCACATTGCAATCAAACCCGTTTTATATTTGATATACTGGTAGTTTTTCATTATAAAACAGCATGAGGACTAACAACAATTTTACAAATTTCAAAAGTACTTAATACACACAATAGACATTATTATATCATGTTGTTCATCCAAAGTGGCAAGTTATAAAATAAGTGGTCAATGTTTGTTTGTTTTTTTTTTTTTTTTTTTTTTTTTTGTAGTGTGGCAATGTACATCCATATTTGTCATCTATACAAAATGGATACAAATATTAATGGGAGTTAAAGTATAAGGATCTGATGGGTTTTTTTTTTTATATCAGGATGAACACAACATGTTTGTCTGTTTTCTACATTATAATCTATATTGATCTTCATCTGGGATGAAGATTTATTATAATTCTGTGTCTTGAATTCTGGTTAATTTTGGACAGGTTAGACTGTAGGCAAGTTTTGTTATGAAAATTACATGTATGACCAAATAATTATACATATATTAAAACAAACTGAAATAGAAAATGGATATATTTCACCTCTGTTTATTTTAAAAGCATCAGTTTTCATTTGGATACTAAAATATAGTAGCATATAAAATATACATTGCATTCCTTAATAGTTTAAGTACCAATGATTGGAAAGTAACACAAATTCAGTATATTCCATGCACTCCAATTTATTCTTGACTCGTGACATATTTTGTAAATAAAAATCAAACAAGAAATAATATTGACTATTGACTTTAGTTTCTTGATTTAATTTTAAAAATCTTGACTTCCATCTAATTATTCAATCCAAATAATCTTGACTTTAATCTGTTGATTCAGTTCAAATAACTGGCTTGACTTCAATCCCTTGATTTAGTTCACTGAATAATCTTGACTTCAATCTCTTGATTCAGTTCAAATAATCGTGATTCAGTTCAAATAATCTTGACTATTCTCTCGATTCAGTTCAAATAATCGTGATTCAGTTCAAATAATCTTGACTTCAATCTCTCGATTCAGTTCAAATAATCGTGATTTAGTTCAAATAATCTTGACTTCAATCTCTCGATTCAGTTCAAATAATCGTGTCTCAGTTCAAATAATCTTGACTTCAATCTCTCGATTCAGTTCAAATAATCTTGACTTTAATTTTTTGATCAGTTCAATTTACCTCGACTTTAATTTCTTGGCTGATTTCAAAATACCTCGACTTCAATTTCTTGATTCAGTTCTAACATTTTTTTTTATTAAATTCAAATCGTCCGACTTCAATAATACCGCAGTAAGTATACTGTATCCGCATATCATAATCACAAAACCTCAAAATATGCACAAAAACAGATTCACGATTTTATGAAATTACCAAGTATTATGTCACGAATAAAACAAATTAAATATCGATGATATATCGTAAAAAATGTAGATCCCCGTGTTAACCCTCTCCGCGTGTCATCGTAAGGCTATACTTGCACAAAAAGGGAATATTCACGTTCTACCGTTTACATGAAGCAATGTCACGAGTGAAACAAATTCGATCTACCTCTCTCCTTGTTTGTTTACATTAAGTATAGCTTATACCTACCAGGTTATAAATAGCAATAACAATCTTAAAATATGTCAAGTTCTTCAAAGCAGGTCAAGCCCACGGGCCAATGAAAGAGCTCTATTCAATCAGGTAATCAAATTGACCAATCGTCTTTAAATCAGTGTAGCGTACCCATACATTACCGTAACCACGAAAATAAACAGAACATATTTTTCTGTTATTGTTTGGCACTTAAAGATTTTTATTAGAAATATGATTAAAAAAATAAAAGATTCGTGTATAAAACCAATTTTCTTGTCTGATTTAAGCTTAATGGAGTACACACGTATGCATACCAAAAGTTCGATGGCACAAGGTAAAGGGGGAAACGTGGGAAAAATGTGAATCTTAAGCCACGGAGGGTGGAAAATCCGACAATTTTATTCACGTATCCAGTTGAGTTGTTAATTAATATATATTTAATTATTACTGTTCTCTTTATTTATGTAATTTCTGTCAAGAATCTCGTAGATATATATTGGTGTTTGTGGAAACCGTGACAAAGAAATGCCTTATCAAACATTTGAATGTCCCGCTAAAACAGTCGCATCTGGCCGATAGAGGTCTCAATTCAACACTTCCGTCAACGTTCTTGATCGCAATAAAGCTGACGCTGTTAGCGTCTGCTTTAAAAATAGAATTTTTTTAAAAAAATCATACAATATATTTAATGACCTAGAAGATTTTTTTATAAAAATTTGTTACTAATATTTTTACGAAAAACATAAGATTTCTTGTGGGTAAAAAATCCTGATATTCGGTATTCAGAAAGAACTACATTAATCCAATATTTTTCAAATTTGACACAATAAGATTTTAGTGTGTGTTTTTTTTATGAATTTACCAGTAATCTAAGACATGATCCACTATACCGATCACTGGTGGACCTTCAGCAGTAGTGTGTTCATAATTTAAACCACAAATACCATTTGGAGCGACAATGAACTGAAAATAAAAGAAAGTTAAATTTATAGAACACCAGGGAGTGAATAAAAATTTTGTCCTAAAAATACTTCAGTCAATATAAAAAATAAAGTTTTAAATTTTAATCTATACATACAATGTACCTGTAGTTATACTTCCTGGAGATATATTCTTACTGTCTATTTTATATAAAGTTGTTTTTTACTTCAGCAGATGAGTTTTATCAAACCCACCATTTACCAAGTAAAACATAATGCCTTTTTTAAGCAATTTATTTTGATCGAGTAAGGGAATTTTATCAAATCATTTGATTTGATTTTTATCTAATGGGGTATTACGTCCCAGACAAGAATATTTTACTTACTAGTATATCAAAACGTCAACAGCTATAGATGAAGTGGCAGACATTTTATAATCATCAATACAGAGTAAAAATTACTGTGCATTCTTTCTATATAAAATATTTTTTTTTCGTGCGAAAAATAGTTCTATGGAACCCAACAATTGACAAGTAAAATTTAATGTCTATTTACAACAATTTTTTTTTTGAGCAAAAAAAGTTTTATCAAACCAGCTATAAGTAAAAATTAATGCCAATTCTATATACATTATTTTATTGCTTGATAAAAAACAAAAACCATATATTACCTGTATTGTGTTTAACTGTCTAAGTTATATCTGGCAGTGATTTTGCTATGGTTTTTAAAAACTACCTTCTACCTTTCAGATTGGGAAAATTTTTATGTCACATATTACGCTCAGAATTTTGAAATTCATTTCAAACTTTTTATATTGTGACAATATCTTACATTTTTTGTCTGTCAGAACAGTTTTGGACAACTGGATTTAACATAAACTATTTCATTGTGTGTCACTGTTGCCTTTTCGGGAATTTTAGTTGTCAAATTGGGAAATTTTTGTCTTATTTCTCAAGGGGAAACTACCTTTATACGGTAGTAATTTTAGGCAAACAAAACCACTGTCTGGACCTGGTCCAATGGCTAACTACTTTAATTAGGACTTGGTTCCAACAACTAACTACATTGTACTTTGGTTACATTGTTACATATTTTTAGTTTTAAGTTATATCTGGACCTGGTTCCAACTACTAACTACATTGTACTTTTGTTACATTGTTACATATTTTTAGTTTTAAGTTATATCTGGACCTTTGGTTTGGACCTGGTCCAACCACTAACTACTTTGGTTACGTTACACTGTTACATATTTTTAATTTTAAGTTATTTCTTGACCTGGTCCAACAACTAACTACTTTGGTTAGGTTAAACTGTTACATATTTTTAGTTTTAAGTTATATCTGGACCTGGTCCAATGGCTAACTACTTTGGTTAGGTTACACTGTAACATATTTTTAGTTTTACCTGCAGAGTTTTATCAAACCAGCGATTTGCAGAATTATAATTACTGCCCAACCCATGTAACATATTTCTGGCAGCTACACTTCGTTCATCTGATAAATCCTCGGGACATTTGTTATCTATACAAACCACAAGAATACTTCGTTGTATGTCTTCAAGTATAGCTTTATTTTCTTTATCTATCAAAATAAACAAGAATAATAGAGATTATAAGGCACTGTAAATTTTTGTAAAATCCAACAAAAGTAAGAGTTAAAAAGTATGTAGTAATATTTGACATGTTTAATCTTTACATCCCAAATCTGTGTAAACTTTATACTATATAATGCAAAGATGCTATATTTAAAATGAGGTTAGGTCTACATTTTCTATCTTAGCTGAAGAAGACTTTTAAAGGATAAAAAAATTAATACATGAAAGAGAATTTTTTAACATTAGACTTACTTTTCGAAGAAAAATGTTTCAAAATAATACAAAAGAAAAAAATTTAAATTGTGTCATTGTGTTGACTTTCTAAAGCAAGAATTGTTAATAAGTGTGACAGAAAGTTATAACTGTATACTCATGATACTCATCTCAAAATGGACAATCTTCAAATGACATATGTAGAAATATTTGAATGTGGCATTAAAGGTCAACACTTCAACTGACATATGTAGAAAGATTTGAATGTGGCATTAAAGATCAACACTTCAACTGACATATGTAGAAAGATTTGAATGTGGCATTAAAGATCAACTGACATATGTAGAAATATTTGAATGTGGCATTAAAGATCAACACTTCAACTGACATATGTAGCAATATTTGAATGTGGCATTAAAGATCAACACTTCAACTGACATATGTATAAAGGTTTTAATGTGGCATTAAAGATTAACACTTCAACTTATATATGTAGCAATATTTGAATGTGGCATTAAAGATCAACACTTCGACTGACATATGTATAAAGATTTTAATGTGGCATTAAAGATCAACACTTCAACTGACATATGCAGCAATATTTGAATGTGGCATTAAAGATCAACACTTCAACTGACATATGTAGAAAGATTTGAATGTGGCATTAAAGATCAACACTTCAACTGACATATGTAGAAAGATTTGAATGTGGCATTAAAGATCAACTGACATATGTAGAAATATTTGAATGTGGCATTAAAGATCAACACTTCAACTGACATATGTAGCAATATTTGAATGTGGCATTAAAGATCAACACTTCAACTGACATATGTATAAAGGTTTTAATGTGGCATTAAAGATTAACACTTCAACTTATATATGTAGCAATATTTGAATGTGGCATTAAAGATCAACACTTCGACTGACATATGTATAAAGATTTTAATGTGGCATTAAAGATCAACACTTCAACTGACATATGCAGCAATATTTGAATGTGGCATTAAAGATCAACACTTCAACTGACATATGTATAAAGATTTAATGTGGCATTAAAGATCAACACTTCAACTGACATATGTAAAAAATATTTGAATGTGGCATTAAAGATCAACACTTCAACTGACATATGTATAAAGATTTTAATGTGGCATTAAAGATCAACACTTCAACTGACATATGTAAAAAATATTTGAATGTGGCATTAAAGATCAACACTTCAACTGACATATGTAGAAATATTTGAATGTGGCATTAAAGATCAACCCTTCAACTGACATATGTAGAAATATATGAATGTGGCATTAAAGATCAACACTTCAAGTGACAAATGTATTAATATTTGAATGTGGCATTAAAGATCAACACTGCAATTGACATATGTAGATTTATTTTAAAAGTGACATTTAAGATCAACACTCCAAATGACATATGTAGAAATAATTGCTTGTGGCATGAACGATCAATACTCCATTCCACATTTACACAATGTCATGCACCAACCTGATAAGACAGATGTGGAGATTTAATCTTACAAACAAAGTTTAGAAATATTGGATTTCGGGCAAAAAGATCAATACTCCAATCCACTCAGAAAGAGGCACCAATCTCACAAGACAAGAGAGATGTGGTGTGATATTCAATCTTACAAACAACATTTACCTTTTAAAAGTTTATTGTATGACTTTGCCCATTTATTTCTGTTTTCTGTGGTCAGAATTCCAACAGCCTCGCCAGGAGTGTTGGCCATGTCTGTTATTCGTCGGAGTTGTTTATAGATTACACTTTCACTTAAAGGCTTGTTATCACTTCCATAACAGTCAAGAGAGAAGAACTGAAATTATATATAAATAATTATATAAAGGAATGCTTTGCTTGAGGGAGCGACCCTTAGTTTTAAAAAAAAAAATTCAAAAATTAAGACGGATGAAAATTTTGCTAAATTGTATATTTTCTGACAACTATTTATTTATTTATAAACAACTGAACTGGTTTGAAATGTCCACAAACTATAATTTGTTTCTAGTGTACTCATTTTCACTTATATGGACAAAACATTGCACCATGCATAAAAAAATTACCCATCAACTAAATAACCTATCGATTATAATGCACTAAACACAAAACACATGAAATTAGAAATGAAAAAGGGTCTTATATACAAAAAAAAAATCCAAACAAAATATTTTTCTTGATAAAAGCAAGTTACTATGTTTGTTTTAAAACTCTTACAATTGTATAATTCAACTTTAAAAAGAGGACAATTTGATTGTATATAAAGTTAAAGAGAGTATAGAATATCTGTGCCCATATGTAAGACACTAGACTAAGTATAAAATAAGATATTCTACCCCCACCTATACCCAAATTCATAATGTTTTTTTCTTTTTATTGGTATAAAAATAAGTATATGATATATTATACAGACATATATACAAATAGATCTAAATACAAAGTATTAAGTCATGTGTATATGATGAGTACAAACATGATATGAATAATACAAGAGTTGTAATTATAAATATGTCTGTCTGAAAACGTTTAAATCAGTATTTAAAGATGTTACAGATAAGGCTTGATAATGTTGAAAAAATGAGTTATTTAGATATCTTAAAGAATTACCTACAAATGATTTTCATGTTACAAAAGAAATCCCATTACATACAACTGCCTATTATTTATGAAATGGTGATTTAAAGCTGTATTTTAAGAACACAAAGAATACAATGTTTAAGAGAAAAGACTACGGCCTCTATCAATTCTTTTTCATAACGTGCTACGCGCATTATGAAGTGTGCACACCGTTTTTCATGTTATGACTCAATAAACTTGTTAAAAACACATGTTATTCCTTGAATAAAAGAAAAAAAGTTATTCGAAATAATGCTTCTTTCTGATGGATTTTCACAAAGGTTTTTCAGTATGCTTTTAAGAATAAAACATATCCTAAACCTTTCTATATATTACATACACATAGACAACAGATGATGAAGAAGTTTAAAGTTAAATTCTGATACAACTTTGTCGTACATATTAAGTCCATAATAAGAAATCTTAAATATGTCAAGGCCACAGTTTACAATTCAAATGTCTACCCCAGTCCACAATTATAAACCCATCTTCACTGAGACCCAGTCCACAATTATAAACCCACCTTCACTGAGACCCCGTCCACAATTATAAACCCATCTTCACTGAGACCCCGTCCACAATTATAAACCCATCTTCACTGAGACCCCGTCCACAATTATAAACCCACCCTCATAGAGACCCTAGTATACAATTATAAAATCAGCTTCACTGAGACCCAGTCCACAATTATAAACCCATCTTCACTGAGACCCCGTCCACAATTATAAACCCACCTTCACTGAGACCCCATCCACAATTATAACCCATCTTCACAGAGACCCAGTCCACAATTATAAACCCATCTTCACAGAGACCCCGTCCACAATTATAAACCCACCTTCACTGAGACCCCATCCACAATTATAAACCCATCTTCACAGAGACCCCGTCCACAATTATAAACCCACCTTCACTGAGACCCAGTCCACAATTATAAACCCATCTTCACTGAGACCCCGTCCACAATTATAAACCCATCTTCACAGAGACCCCGTCCACAATTATAAACCCACCTTCACTGAGACCCAGTCCACAATTATAAACCCATCTTCACTGAGACCCCGTCCACAATTATAAACCCATCTTCACTGAGACCCAGTCCACAATTATCAACCCACCTTCACTGAGACCCCATCCACAATTATAAACCCACCTTCACTGAGACCCAGTCCACAATTATAAACCCATCTTCACAGAGACCCCGTCCACAATTATAAACCCACCTTTACTGAGACCCCATCCACAATTATAAACCCATCTTCACAGAGACCCCGTCCACAATTATAAACCCACCTTCACTGAGACCCCATCCACAGTTATAAACCCATCTTCACAGAGACCCCGTCAACAATTATCAACCCACCTTCACTGAGACCCCATCCACAATTATAAACCCATCTTCACAGAGACCCCGTCCACAATTATAAACCCACCTTCACTGAGACCCCATCCACAATTATAAACCCATCTTCACAGAGACCCCATCCACAATTATAAACCCACCTTCACTGAGACCCCGTCCACAATTATAAACCCATCTTCACAGAGACCCCGTCCACAATTATAAACCCACCTTCACTGAGACCCCATCCACAATTATAAACCCATCTTCACAGAGACCCCGTCCACAATTATAAACCCACCTTCACTGAGACCCAGTCCACAATTATAAACCCATCTTCACTGAGGCCCCGTCCACAATTATAAACCCATCTTCACTGAGACCAAGTCCACAATTATAAACCCACCTTCACTGAGACCCAGTCCACAATTATAAACCCACCTTCACTGAGACCCAGTCCACAATTATAAACCCATCTTCACAGAGACCCTAGTATACAATTATAAACCCACCCTCATAGAGACCCTAGTATACAATTATAAACCCACCCTCATAGAGACCCTAGTATACAATTATAAACCCACCTTCACTGAGACCCCGTCCACAATTATCAACCCACCTTCACTGAGACCCAGTCCACAATTATAAACCCATCTTCACTGAGACCCCCGTCAACAATTATAAACCCATCTTCACTGAGACCCCAGCCTACAATTATAAACCCATCTTCACTGAGACCCCGTCCACAATTATAAACCCATCTTCACTGAGACCCAGTCCACAATTATAAACCCATCTTCACTGAGACCCCGTCAACAATTATAAACCCATCTTCACTGAGACCCAGTCCACAATTATAAACCCATCTCCACTGAGACCCAGTCCACAATTATAAACCCATCTTCACTGAGACCCTAGTATACAATTATAAACCCATCTTCACTGAGACCCAGTCCAGAATTATAAACCCATCTTCACTGAGACCCAGTCCACAATTATAAACCCACCCTCATAGAGACCCTAGTATACAATTATAAACCCATCTTCACTGAGACCCAGTCCACAATTATAAACCCACCCTCATAGAGACCCTAGTATACAATTATAAACCCATCTTCACTGAGACCCAGTCCACAATTATAAACCCATCTTCACTGAGACCCAGTCCACAATTATAAACCCACCCTCATAGAGACCCTAGTATACAATTATAAACCCATCTTCACTGAGACCCAGTCCACAATTATAAACCCACCCTCATAGAGACCCTAGTATACAATTATAAACCCACCCTCATAGAGACCCTAGTATACAATTATAACCCATCTTCACTGAGACCCAGTCCACAATTATAAACCCATCTTCACTGAGACCCCTGTCAACAATTATAAACCCATCTTCACTGAGACCCCCGTCAACAATTATAAACCCATCTTCACTGAGACCCTAGTATACAATTATAAACCCATCTTCACAGAGACCCAGTCCACAATTATAAACCCATCTTCACAGAGACCCTGTCCACAATTATAAACCCACCTTCACTGAGACCCCATCCACAATTATAAACCCATCTTCACAGAGACCCCGTCCACAATTATAAACCCACCTTCACTGAGACCCAGTCCACAATTATAAACCCATCTTCACTGAGACCCCGTCCACAATTATAAACCCATCTTCACAGAGACCCCGTCCACAATTATAAACCCATCTTCACTGAGACCCCCGTCAACAATTATAAACCCATCTTCACTGAGACCCCCGTCCACAATTATAAACCCATCTTCACTGAGACCCAGTCCACAATTATCAACCCACCTTCACTGAGACCCCATCCACAATTATAAACCCACCTTCACTGAGACCCAGTCCACAATTATAAACCCATCTTCACAGAGACCCCGTCCACAATTATAAACCCACCTTTACTGAGACCCCATCCACAATTATAAACCCATCTTCACAGAGACCCCGTCCACAATTATAAACCCACCTTCACTGAGACCCCATCCACAGTTATAAACCCATCTTCACAGAGACCCCATCCACAATTATCAACCCACCTTCACTGAGACAACATCCACAATTATAAACCCATCTTCACAGAGACCCCGTCCACAATTATAAACCCACCTTCACTGAGACCCCATCCACAATTATAAACCCATCTTCACAGAGACCCCATCCACAATTATAAACCCACCTTCACTGAGACCCCGTCCACAATTATAAACCCATCTTCACAGAGACCCCGTCCACAATTATAAACCCACCTTCACTGAGACCCCATCCACAATTATAAACCCATCTTCACAGAGACCCCGTCCACAATTATAAACCCACCTTCACTGAGACCCAGTCCACAATTATAAACCCATCTTCACTGAGACCCCGTCCACAATTATAAACCCATCTTCACTGAGACCAAGTCCACAATTATAAACCCACCTTCACTGAGACCCCGTCCACAATTATAAACCCACCTTCACTGAGACCCAGTCCACAATTATAAACCCATCTTCACAGAGACCCTAGTATACAATTATAAACCCACCCTCATAGAGACCCTAGTATACAATTATAAACCCACCCTCATAGAGACCCTAGTATACAATTATAAACCCACCTTCACTGAGACCCCGTCCACAATTATCAACCCACCTTCACTGAGACCCAGTCCACAATTATAAACCCATCTTCACTGAGACCCCCGTCAACAATTATAAACCCATCTTCACTGAGACCCCAGCCTACAATTATAAACCCATCTTCACTGAGACCCCGTCCACAATTATAAACCCATCTTCACTGAGACCCAGTCAACAATTATAAACCCATCTTCACTGAGACCCCGTCAACAATTATAAACCCATCTTCACTGAGACCCAGTCCACAATTATAAACCCATCTCCACTGAGACCCAGTCCACAATTATAAACCCATCTTCACTGAGACCCTAGTATACAATTATAAACCCATCTTCACTGAGACCCAGTCCACAATTATAAACCCACCCTCATAGAGACCCTAGTATACAATTATAAACCCATCTTCACTGAGACCCAGTCCACAATTATAAACCCACCCTCATAGAGACCCTAGTATACAATTATAAACCCATCTTCACTGAGACCCAGTCCACAATTATAAACCCATCTTCACTGAGACCCAGTCCACAATTATAAACCCACCCTCATAGAGACCCTAGTATACACTTATAACCCATCTCACTGAGACCCAGGTCCACCATTATAAACCCACCCTCATAGAGACCCTAGTATCAATTATAACCCACCCTCATAGAGACCCTAGTATACATTATAAACCCATCTTCACTGAGACCCAGTCCACAAATTATACACCATCTTCACTGAGACCCCCGTCAACAATTATAAACCCATCTTCACTGAGACCCCCGTCAACAATTATAAACCCATCGTCACTGAGACCCCAGCCTACAATTATAAACCCAACCTTCACTGAGACCCCCCGTCAACAATTATAAACCCATCTTCACTGAGACCCAGGCCACAATTAGTAAAAAACCCACCCTCATAGAGACCCTAGTATACAATATAACACCCACCCTCATAGAGACCCTAGTATACAATTATAAACCCATCTC